>JAGDYQ010000078.1:4235313-4260313 GCA_021962125.1 Bulinus truncatus | reverse complement strand
AGTGGTAGAACAATTTGTCTATGAGTGGTTATATAGTTGTCTATGAGTGGTGATATAGATGTCTATGAGTGGTGGTATATGTTGTCTATGAGTGGTGGTATAAGATGTCTATGGGTGGTGATATAGATGTCTATGAGTGGTGGTATAATTTGTCTATGAGTGGTGATATAGTTGTCTATGAGTGGTGGTGTAGATGTCTATGAGTGGTGGTATAGTTGTCTATGAGTTGTGATATAGATGTCTATGAAGGGTGGTATATGTTGTCTATGAGTGGTGGTATAATTTGTCTATGAGTGGTGATATAGTTGTCTATGAGTGGTGGTGAAGATGTCTATGAGTGGTGGTATATGTTCTCTATGAGTGGTGGTATAAGATGTCTATGAGTGGTGGTATAAGATGTCTATGAGTGGTGATATAAATGTCTATGAGTGGTGGTATAATTTGTCTATTAGTGGTAATATAGTTGTCTATGAGTGGTGATATAGATGTCTATGAGTGGTGGTGTAGTTGTCTATGAGTGGTGGTGTAGATGTCTTTGAGTGGTGGTATAAGATGTCTAAGAGTGGTGGTATAGTTGTCTATGAGTGGTGGTGTAGATGTCTATGAGTCGTGGTATAGGATGTCTATGAGTGGTAATATAGATGTCTTTGAGTGGTGGTATAATTTGTCTTTGAGAAGTGATATAGATGTCTATGAGTGGTGGTATCAGCTGTCTATGAGTGGTGATATAGATGTCTATGAGTGGTGGTGTAGATGTCTATGAGTGGTGATATAGATGTCTATGAGTGGTGGTATATGTTGTCTATGAGTGGGGATATAGATGTCTATGAGTGGTGGTATAAGCTGTCTATGAGTGGTGATATAGATGTCTATGAGTGGTGGTATAAGCTGTCTATGAGTGGTGATATAGATGTCTATGAGTGGTGGAATAAGTTGTCTATGAGTGGTGGTATAATTTGTCTATGAGTGGTGATATAGATGTCTATGAGTGGTGGCATAAGATGTCTATGAGTGGTGATATAAATGTCTATGAGTGGTGGTATAATTTTTCTATGAGTGGTGGTATATGTTGTCTATGAGTGGTGGTATAAGATGTCTATGAGTGGTGGTATAAGATGTCTATTAGTGGTGATATAGATGTCTATGAGTGGTGATATAGATGTCTATGAGTGGTGGTATATGTTGTCTATGAGTGGTGGTATAATTTGTCTATGAGTGGTGATATAGTTGTCTATGAGTGGTGGTATAAGCTGTCTATGAGTGGTGATATAGATGTCTATGAGTGGTGGTATAAGCTGTCTATGAGTGGTGATATAGATGTCTATGAGTGGTGGAATAAGTTGTCTATGAGTGGTGGTATAATTTGTCTATGAGTGGTGATATAGATGTCTATGAGTGGTGGCATAAGATGTCTATGAGTGGTGATATAAATGTCTATGAGTGGTGGTATAATTTTTCTATGAGTGGTGGTATATGTTGTCTATGAGTGGTGGTATAAGATGTCTATGAGTGGTGGTATAAGATGTCTATTAGTGGTGATATAGATGTCTATGAGTGGTGATATAGATGTCTATGAGTGGTGGTATATGTTGTCTATGAGTGGTGGTATAATTTGTCTATGAGTGGTGATATAGTTGTCTATGAGTGGTGGTGTAGATGTCTATGAGTGGTGGTATAGTTGTCTATGAGTGGTGATATAGATGTCTATGAGTGGTGGTATATGTTGTCTATGAGTGATGGTATAATTTGTCTATGAGTGGTGATATAGTTGTCTATGAGCGGTGGTGTAGATGTCTATGAGTGGTGGTATAGGATGTCTATGAGTGGTGGTGTAGATGTCTATGAGTGGTGATATAATTTGTCTATGAGTAGTGATATAGATGTCTATGAGTGGTGGTATATGTTGTCTATGAGTGGTAGTATAATTTGTCTATGAGTGGTTATATAGTTGTCTATGAGTGGTGATATAGATGTCTATGAGTGGTGGTATATGTTGTCTATGAGTTGTGGTATAAGATGTCTATGGGTGGTGGTATAAGATGTCTATGAGTGGTGATATAGATGTCTATGAGTAGTGGTATATGTTGTCTATGAGAGGTGGTATAAGATGTCTATGGGTGGTGGTATAAGATGTCTATGAGTGGTGATAAAGATGTCTATGAGTGGTGGTATAATTTGTCTATTAGTGGTGATATAGATGTCTATGAGTGGTGATATAGATGTCTATGATTGGTGGTATATGTTGTCTATGAGTGGTGGTATAATTTGTCTATGAGTGGTGATATAGTTGTCTATGAGTGGTGGTGTAGATGTCTTTGAGTGGTGGTATAAGATGTCTAAGAGTGGTGGTATAGTTGTCTATGAGTGGTGGTGTAGATGTCTATGAGTCGTGGTATAGGATGTCTATGAGTGGTGATATAGATGTCTTTGAGAGGTGGTATAATTTGTCTATGAGTGGTGATATAGATGTCTATGAAGGGTGGTATATGTTGTCTATAAGTGGTGGTATAATTTGTCTATGAGTTGTGATATAGTTGTCTATGAGTGGTGGTGTAGATGTCTATGAGTGGTGGTATAGGATGTCTATGAGTGGTGATATAGATGTCTATGAGTGGTGATATAATTTGTCTATGAGTAGTGATATAGATGTCTATGAGTGATGGTATATGTTGTCTATGAGTGGTCGTATAATTTGTCTATGAGTGGTTATATAGTTGTCTATGAGTGGTGATATAGATGTCTATGAGTGGTGGTATATGTTGTCTATGAGTGGTGGTATAAGATGTCTATGGGTGGTGGTATAAGATGTCTATGAGTGGTGATATAGATGTCTATGAGTAGTGGTATATGTTGTCTATGAGAGGTGGTTTATGTTGTCTATGAGTGGTGGTATAAGATGTCTATGAGTGGTGGTATAAGATGTCTATGAGTGGTGATATAAATGTCTATGAGTGGTGGTATAATTTGTGTATTAGTGGTGATATAGATGTCTATGAGTGGTGGTATATGTTGTCTATGAGTGGTGGTATAAGATGTCTATGGGTGGTGGTATAAGATGTCTATGAGTGGTGATATAGATGTCTATGAGTGGTGGTATATGTTGTCTATGAGTGGTGGTATAAGATGTCTATGGGTGGTGGTATAAGATGTCTATGAGTGGTGATATAGATGTCTATGAGTGGTGGTATAATTTGTCTATGAGTGGTGATATAGTTGTCTATGAGTGGTGGTATAATTTGTCTATTAATGGTGATATAGATGTCTATGAGTGGTGATATAGATGTCTATGAGTGGTGGTATAATTTGTCTATGAGTGGTGATATAGTTGTCTATGAGTGGTGGTGTAGATGTCTATGAGTGGTGGTATAGTTGTCTATGAGTGGTGATATAGATGTCTATGAAGGGTGGTATATGTTGTCTATGAGTGGTGGTATATGTTGTCTATGAGTGGTGATATAGTTGTCTATGAGTGGTGGTGTAGATGTCTATGAGTGGTGGTATAGGATTTCTATGAGTGGTGATATAGATGTCTATGAGTGGTGGTATATGTTGTCTATGAGTGGTAGTATAATTTGTCTATGAGTGGTTATATAGTTGTCTATGAGTGATGATATAGATGTCTATGAGTGGTGGTATATGTTGTCTATGAGTTGTGGTATAAGATGTCTATGGGTGGTGGTATAAGATGTCTATGAGTGGTGATATAGATGTCTATGAGTAGTGGTATATGTTGTCTATGAGAGGTGGTATAAGATGTCTATGGGTGGTGGTATAAGATGTCTATGAGTGGTGATATAGATGTCTATGAGTGGTGGTATAATTTGTCTATGAATGGTGATATAGATGTCTTTGAGTGGTGATATAGATGTCTATGATTGGTGGTATATGTTGTCTATGAGTGGTGGTATAATTTGTCTATGAGTGGTGATATAGTTGTCTATGAGTGGTGGTGTAGATGTCTATGAGTGGTGGTGTAGTTGTCTATGAGTGGTGGTGTAGATGTCTTTGAGTGGTGGTATAAGATGTCTAAGAGTGGTGGTATAGTTGTCTATGAGTGGTGATATAGATGTCTATGAGTAGTGGTATAGGATGTCTATGAGTGGTGATATAGATGTCTTTGAGTGGTGGTATAATTTGTCTATGAGTAGTGATATAGATGTTTATGAGTGGTGATATATGTTGTCTATGAGTGGTGGTGTAGATGTCTATGAGTGGTGATATAGTTGTCTATGAGTGGTGATATAGATGTCTATGAGTGGTGGTATATGTTGTCTATGAGTGGCCATATAGATGTCTATGAGTGGTGGTGTAGATGTCTATGAGTGGTGATATAGATGTCTATGAGTGGTGGTATATGTTGTCTATGAGTGGGGATATAGATGTCTATGAGTGGTGGTATAAGCTGTCTATGAGTGGTGATATAGATGTCTATGAGTGGTGGTATAAGTTGTCTATGAGTGGTGGTATAATTTGTCTATGAGTGGCGATATAGATGTCTATGATTGGTGGTATAATTTGTCTATGAGTGGTGATATAGATGTCTATGAGTGGTGGTATAATTTGTCTATGAGTGGTGGTATATGTTGTCTATGAGTGGTGGTATAAGATGTCTATGAGTGGTGGTATAAGATGTCTATGAGTGGTGATATAAATGTCTATGAGTGGTGGTATAATTTGTCTATTAGTGGTGATATAGATGTCTATGAGTGGTGATATAGATGTCTATGAGTGGTGGTATATGTTGTCTATGAGTGGTGGTATAATTTGTCTATGAGTGGTGATATAGATGTCTATGAGTGGTGGCATAAGATGTCTATGAGTGGTGATATAGTTGTCTATGAGAGGTGGTATAATTTGTCTATGAGTGGTGGTATATGTTGTCTATGAGTGGTGGTATAAGTTGTCTATGAGTGGTGGTATAAGATGTCTATGAGTGGTGATATAAATGTCTATAAATGGTGGTATAATTTGTCTATTAGTGGTGATATAGATGTCTATGAGTGGTTATATAGATGTCTATGAGTGGTGGTATATGTTGTCTATGAGTGGTGGTATAATTTGTCTATGAGTGGTGATATAGTTGTCTATGAGTGGTGGTGTAGATGTCTATGAGGGGTGGTATAGTTGTCTATGAGTGGTGATATAGATGTCTATGAGTGGGGGTATATGTTGTCTATGAGTGGTGGTATAATTTGTCTATGAGTGGTGATATAGTTGTCTATGAGTGGTAGTATAGGATGTCTATGAGTGGTGGTGTAGATGTCTATGAGTGGTGATATAATTTGTCTATGAGTATAGATATAGATGTCTATGAGTGGTGGTATATGTTGTCTATGAGTGGTAGAACAATTTGTCTATGAGTGGTTATATAGTTGTCTATGAGTGGTGATATAGATGTCTATGAGTGGTGGTATATGTTGTCTATGAGTGGTGGTATAAGATGTCTATGGGTGGTGGTATAAGATGTCTATGAGTGGTGATATAGATGTCTATGAGTGGTGGTATATGTTGTCTATGAGTGGTGGTATAAGATGTCTATGGGTGGTGGTATAAGATGTCTATGAGTGGTGATATAGATGTCTATGAGTGGTGGTATAATTTGTCTATGAGTGGTGATATAGTTGTTTATGAGTGGTGGTGTAGAAGTCTATGAGTGGTGGTGTAGTCGTCTATGAGTGGTGGTGTAGATGTCTTTGAGTGGTGGTATAAGATGTCTAAGAGTGGTGGTATATTTGTCTATGAGTGGTGGTGTAGATGTCTATGAGTCGTGGTATAGAATGTCTATGAGTGGTGATATAGATGTCTTTGAGTGGTGGTATAATTTGTCTATGAGTAGTAATATAGATGTCTATGAGTGGTGGTATATGTTGTCTATGAGTGGTGGTGTAGATGTTTATGAGTGGTGATATAGTTGTCTATGAGTGGTGATATAGATGTCTATGAGTGGTGGTATATGTTGTCTATGAGTGGTGGTATAATTTGTCTATGAGTGGTGATATAGTTGTCTATGAGTGGTGGTATAGGATGTCTATGAGTGGTGGTGTAGATGTCTATGAGTGGTGATATAATTTGTCTATGAGTAGTGATATAGATGTCTATGAGTGGTGGTATATGTTGTCTATGAGTGGTAGTATAATTTGTCTATGAGTGGTTATATAGTTGTCTATGAGTGGTGATATAGATGTCTATGAGTGGTGGTATATGTTGTCTATGAGTTGTGGTATAAGATGTCTATGGGTGGTGGTATAAGATGTCTATGAGTGGTGATATAGATGTCTATGAAAAGTGGTATATGTTGTCTATGAGAGGTGGTATAAGATGTCTATGGGTGGTGGTATAAGATGTCTATGAGTGGTGATATAGATGTCTATGAGTGGTGGTATAATTTGTCTATTAGTGGTGATATAGATGTCTATGAGTGGTGATATAGATGTCTATGATTGGTGGTACATGTTGTCTATGAGTGGTGGTTAAATTTGTCTATGAGTGGTGATATAGTTGTCTATGAGTGGTGGTGTAGATGTCTTTGAGTGGTGGTATAAGATGTCTAAGAGTGGTGGTATAGTTGTCTATGAGTGGTGGTGTAGATGTCTATGAGTCGTGGTATAGGATGTCTATGAGTGGTGATATAGATGTCTTTGAGTGGTGGTATAATTTGTCTATGAGTGGTGATATAGATGTCTATGAAGGGTGGAATATGTTGACTATAAGTGGTGGTATAATTTGTCTATGAGTTGTGATATCGTTGTCTATGAGTGGTGGTGTAGATGTCTATGAGTGGTGGTATAGGATGTCTATGAGTGGTGATATAGATGTCTATGAGTGGTGATATAATTTGTCTATGAGTAGTGATATAGATGTCTATGAGTGGTGGTATATGTTGTCTATGAGTGGTAGTATAATTTGTCTATGAGTGGTTATATAGTTGTCTATGAGTGGTGATATAGATGTCTATCAGTGGTGGTATATGTTGTCTATGAGCGGTGGTATAAGATGTCTATGGGTGGTGGTATAAGATGTCTATGAGTGGTGATATAGATGTCTATGAGTAGTGGTATATGTTGTCTATGAGAGGTGGTTTATGTTGTCTATGAGTGGTGGTATAAGATGTCTATGAGTGGTGGTATAAGATGTCTGTGAGTGGTGATATAAATGTCTATGAGTGGTGGTATAATTTGTGTATTAGTGGTGATATAGATGTCTATGAGTGGTGATATAGGTGTCTATGAGTGGTGGTATAAGATGTCTATGGGTGGTGGTATAAGATGTCTATGAGTGGTGATATAGATGTCTATGAGTAGTGGTATATGTTGTCTATGAGAGGTGGTTTATGTTGTCTATGAGTGGTGGTATAAGATGTCTATGAGTGGTGGTATAAGATGTCTATGGGTGGTGGTATAAGATGTCTATGAGTGGTGATATAGATGTCTATGAGTGGTGGTATAATTTGTCTATTAATGGTGATATAGATGTCTATGAGTGGTGATATAGATGTCTATGAGTGGTGGTATAATTTGTCTATGAGTGGTGATATAGTTGTCTATAAGTGGTGGTGTAGATGTCTATGAGTGGTGGTATAGTTGTCTATGAGTGGTGATATAGATGTCTATGAAGGGTGGTATATGTTGTCTATGAGTGGTGGTATATGTTGTCTATGAGTGGTGATATAGTTGTCTATGAGTGGTGGTGTAGATGTCTATGAGTGGTGGTATAGGATTTCTATGAGTGGTGATATAGATGTCTATGAGTAGTGGTATATGTTGTCTATGAGAGGTGGTTTATGTTGTCTATGAGTGGTGGTATAAGATGTCTATGAGTTGTGGTATAAGATGTCTGTGAGTGGTGATATAAATGTCTATGAGTGGTGGTATAATTTGTGTATTAGTGGTGATATAGATGTCTATGAGTGGTGATATAGGTGTCTATGAGTGGTGGTATAAGATGTCTATGGGTGGTGGTATAAGATGTCTATGAGTGGTGATATAGATGTCTATGAGTAGTGGTATATGTTGTCTATGAGAGGTGGTTTATGTTGTCTATGAGTGGTGGTATAAGATGTCTATGAGTGGTGGTATAAGATGTCTATGGGTGGTGGTATAAGATGTCTATGAGTGGTGATATAGATGTCTATGAGTGGTGGTATAATTTGTCTATTAATGGTGATATAGATGTCTATGAGTGGTGATATAGATGTCTATGAGTGGTGGTATAATTTGTCTATGAGTGGTGATATAGTTGTCTATGAGTGGTGGTGTAGATGTCTATGAGTGGTGGTATAGTTGTCTATGAGTGGTGATATAGATGTCTATGAAGGGTGGTATATGTTGTCTATGAGTGGTGGTATATGTTGTCTATGAGTGGTGATATAGTTGTCTATGAGTGGTGGTGTAGATGTCTATGAGTGGTGGTATAGGATTTCTATGAGTGGTGATATAGATGTCTATGAGTGGTGGTATATGTTGTCTATGAGTGGTAGTATAATTTGTCTATGAGTGGTTATATAGTTGTCTATGAGTGATGATATAGATGTCTCTGAGTGGTGGTATATGTTGTCTATGAGTTGTGGTATAAGATGTCTATGGGTGGTGGTATAAGATGTCTATGAGTGGTGATATAGATGTCTATGAGTAGTGGTATATGTTGTCTATGAGAGGTGGTATAAGATGTCTATGAGTGGTGATATAGATGTCTATGAGTGGTGGTATAATTTGTCTATGAGTGGTGATATAGTTGTCTATGAGTGGTGGTGTAGATGTCTATGAGTGGTGGTGTAGTTGTCTATGAGTGGTGGTGTAGATGTCTTTGAGTGGTGGTATAAGATGTCTAAGAGTGGTGGTATAGTTGTCTATGAGTGGTGGTGTAGATGTCTATGAGTAGTGGTATAGGATGTCTATGAGTGGTGATATAGATGTCTTTGAGTGGTGGTATAATTTGTCTATGAGTAGTGATATAGATGTTTATGAGTGGTGATATATGTTGTCTATGAGTGGTGGTGTAGATGTCTATGAGTGGTGATATAGTTGTCTATGAGTGGTGATATAGATGTCTATGAGTGGTGGTATATGTTGTCTATGAGTGGCCATATAGATGTCTATGAGTGGTGGTGTAGATGTCTATGAGTGGTGATATAGATGTCTATGAGTGGTGGTATATGTTGTCTATGAGTGGGGATATAGATGTCTATGAGTGGTGGTATAAGCTGTCTATGAGTGGTGATATAGATGTCTATGAGTGGTGGTATATGTTGTCTATGAGTGGTGGTATAATTTGTCTATGAGTGGTGATATAGATATCTATGAGTGGTGGTATAAGCTGTCTATGAGTGGTGATATAGATGTCTATGAGTGGTGGAATAAGTTGTCTATGAGTGGTGGTATAATTTGTCTATGAGTGGCGATATAGATGTCTATGAGTGGTGGTATAATTTGTCTATGAGTGGTGATATAGATGTCTATGAGTGGTGGTATAATTTGTCTATGAGTGGTGGTATATGTTGTCTATGAGTGGTGGTATAAGATGTCTATGAGTGGTGGTATAAGATGTCTATGAGTGGTGATATAAATGTCTATGAGTGGTGGTATAATTTGTCTATTAGTGGTGATATAGATGTCTATGAGTGGTGATATAGATGTCTATGAGTGGTGGTATATGTTGTCTATGAGTGGTGGTATAATTTGTCTATGAGTGGTGATATAGATGTCTATGAGTGGTGGCATAAGATGTCTATGAGTGGTGATATAGTTGTCTATGAGAGGTGGTATAATTTGTCTATGAGTGGTGGTATATGTTGTCTATGAGTGGTGGTATAAGTTGTCTATGAGTGGTGGTATAAGATGTCTATGAGTGGTGATATAAATGTCTATAAATGGTGGTATAATTTGTCTATTAGTGGTGATATAGATGTCTATGAGTGGTTATATAGATGTCTATGAGTGGTGGTATATGTTGTCTATGAGTGGTGATATAGATGTCTTTGAGTGGTGGTATAATTTGTCTATGAGTAGTGATATAGATGTTTATGAGTGGTGATATAATATGTCTATGAGTGGTGGTGTAGATGTCTATGAGTGGTGATATAGTTGTCTATGAGTGGTGATATAGATGTCTATGAGTGGTGGTATATGTTGTCTATGAGTGGCCATATAGATGTCTATGAGTGGTGGTGTAGATGTCTATGAGTGGTGATATAGATGTCTATGAGTGGTGGTATATGTTGTCTATGAGTGGGGATATAGATGTCTATGAGTGGTGGTATAAGCTGTCTATGAGTGGTGATATAGATGTCTATGAGTGGTGGTATATGTTGTCTATGAGTGGTGGTATATATTGTCTATGAGTGGTGATATAGATATCTATGAGTGGTGGTATAAGCTGTCTATGAGTGGTGATATAGATGTCTATGAGTGGTGGAATAAGTTGTCTATGAGTGGTGGTATAATTTGTCTATGAGTGGCGATATAGATGTCTATGAGTGGTGGTATAATTTGTCTATGAGTGGTGATATAGATGTCTATGAGTGGTGGTATAATTTGTCTATGAGTGGTGGTATATGTTGTCTATGAGTGGTGGTATAAGATGTCTATGAGTGGTGGTATAAGATGTCTATGAGTGGTGATATAAATGTCTATGAATGGTGGTATAATTTGTCTATTAGTGGTGATATAGATGTCTATGAGTGGTGATATAGATGTCTATGAGTGGTGGTATATGTTGTCTATGAGTGGTGGTATAATTTGTCTATGAGTGGTGATATAGATGTCTATGAGTGGTGGCATAAGATGTCTATGAGTGGTGATATAGTTGTCTATGAGAGGTGGTATAATTTGTCTATGAGTGGTGGTATATGTTGTCTATGAGTGGTGGTATAAGTTGTCTATGAGTGGTGGTATAAGATGTCTATGAGTGGTGATATAAATGTCTATAAATGGTGGTATAATTTGTCTATTAGTGGTGATATAGATGTCTATGAGTGGTTATATAGATGTCTATGAGTGGTGGTATATGTTGTCTATGAGTGGTGGTATAATTTGTCTATGAGTGGTGATATAGTTGTCTATGAGTGTTTGTGTAGATGTCTATGAGTGGTGGTATAGTTGTCTATGAGTCGTGATATAGATGTCTATGAGTGGTGGTATATGTTGTCTATGAGTGGTGGTATAATTTGTCTATGAGTGGTGATATAGTTGTCTATGAGTGGTGGTATAGGATGTCTATGAGTGGTGGTGTAGATGTCTATGAGTGGTGATATAATTTGTCTATGAGTATAGATATAGATGTCTATGAGTGGTGGTATATGTTGTCTATGAGTGGTAGAACAATTTGTCTATGAGTGGTTATATAGTTGTCTATGAGTGGTGATATAGATGTCTATGAGTGGTGGTATATGTTGTCTATGAGTGGTGGTATAAGATGTCTATGGGTGGTGGTATAAGATGTCTATGAGTGGTGATATAGATGTCTATGAGTGGTGGTATAAGTTGTCTATGAGTGGTGGTATAAGATGTCTATGGGTGGTGGTATAAGATGTCTATGAGTGGTGATATAGATGTCTATGAGTGGTGGTATAATTTGTCTATGAGTGGTGATATAGTTGTCTATGAGTGGTGGTGTAGATGTCTATGAGTGGTGGTGTAGTTGTCTATGAGTGGTGGTGTAGATGTCTTTGAGTGGTGGTATAAGATGTCTAAGAGTGGTGGTATAGTTGTCTATGAGTGGTGGTGTAGATGTCTATGAGTCGTGGTATAGAATGTCTATGAGTGGTGATATAGATGTCTTTGAGTGGTGGTATAATTTGTCTATGAGTAGTAATATAGATGTCTATGAGTGGTGGTATATGTTGTCTATGAGTGGTGGTGTAGATGTTTATGAGTGGTGATATAGTTGTCTATGAGTGGTGATATAGATGTCTATGAGTGGTGGTATATGTTGTCTATGAGTGGTGGTATAATTTGTCTATGAGTGGTGATATAGTTGTCTATGAGTGGTGGTATAGGATGTCTATGAGTGGTGGTGTAGATGTCTATGAGTGGTGATATAATTTGTCTATGAGTAGTGATATAGATGTCTATGAGTGGTGGTATATGTTGTCTATGAGTGGTAGAACAATTTGTCTATGAGTGGTTATATAGTTGTCTATGAGTGGTGATATAGATGTCTATGAGTGGTGGTATATGTTGTCTATGAGTGGTGGTATAAGATGTCTATGGGTGGTGGTATAAGATGTCTATGAGTGGTGATATAGATGTCTATGAGTGGTGGTATATGTTGTCTATGAGTGGTGGTATAAGATGTCTATGGGTGGTGGTATAAGATGTCTATGAGTGGTGATATAGATGTCTATGAGTGGTGGTATAATTTGTCTATGAGTGGTGATATAGTTGTCTATGAGTGGTGGTGTAGATGTCTTTGAGTGGTGGTATAAGATGTCTAAGAGTGGTGGTATAGTTGTCTATGAGTGGTGGTGTAGATGTCTATGATTCGTGGTATAGAATGTCTATGAGTGGTGATATAGATGTCTCTGAGTGGTGGTATAATTTGTCTATGAGTAGTAATATAGATGTCTATGAGTGGTGGTATAATTTGTCTATTAGTGGTGATATAGATGTCTATGAGTGGTGATATAGATGTCTATGAGTGGTGGTATATGTTGTCTATGAGTGGTGGTATAATTTGTCTATGAGTGGTGATATAGTTGTCTATGAGTGGTGGTGTGGATGTCTATGAGTGGTGGTATAGTTGTCTATGAGTGGTGATATAGATGTCTATGAGTGGTGGTATATGTTGTCTATGAGTGGTGGTATAATTTGTCTATGAATGGTGATATAGTTGTCTATGAGTGGTGGTGTAGATGTCTATGAGTGGTGGTATAGGATGTCTATGAGTGGTGGTGTAGATGTCTATGAGTGGTGATATAATTTGTCTATGAGTAGTGATATAGATGTCTATGAGTGGTGGTATAATTTGTCTATGAGTGGTGATATAGATGTCTATGAAGGGTGGTATATGTTGTTTATAAGTGGTGGTATAATTTGTCTATGAGTTGTGATATAGTTGTCTATGAGTGGTGGTGTAGATGTCTATGAGTGGTGGTATAGGATGTCTATGAGTAGTGATATAGATGTCTATGAGTGGTGATATAATTTGTCTATGAGTAGTGATATAGATGTCTATGAGTGGTGGTATATGTTGTCTATGAGTGGTAGTATAATTTGTCTATGAGTGGTTATATAGTTGTCTATGAGTGGTGATATAGATGTCTATCAGTGGTGGTATATGTTGTCTATGAGTGGTGGTATAAGATGTCTATGGGTGGTGGTATAAGATGTCTATGAGTGGTGATATAGATGTCTATGAGTAGTGGTATATGTTGTCTATGAGAGGTGGTTTATGTTGTCTATGAGTGGTGGTATAAGATGTCTATGAGTGGTGGTATAAAATGTCTATGAGTGGTGATATAAATGTCTATGAGTGGTGGTATAATTTGTGTATTAGTGGTGATATAGATGTCTATGAGTGGTGATATAGGTGTCTATGAGTGGTGGTATAAGATGTCTATGGGTGGTGGTATAAGATGTCTATGAGTGGTGATATAGATGTCTATGAGTAGTGGCATATGTTGTCTATGAGAGGTGGTTTATGTTGTCTATGAGTGGTGGTATAAGATGTCTATGAGTGGTGGTATAAGATGTCTATGGGTGGTGGTATAAGATGTCTATGAGTGGTGATATAGATGTCTATGAGTGGTGGTATAATTTGTCTATTAATGGTGATATAGATGTCTATGAGTGGTGATATAGATGTCTATGAGTGGTGGTATAATTTGTCTATGAGTGGTGATATAGTTGTCTATGAGTGGTGGTGTAGATGTCTATGAGTGGTGGTATAGTTGTCTATGAGTGGTGATATAGATGTCTATGAAGGGTGGTATATGTTGTCTATGGGTGGTGGTATATGTTGTCTATGAGTGGTATATAGTTGTCTATGAGTGGTGGTGTAGATGTCTATGAGTGGTGGTATAGGATTTCTATGAGTGGTGATATAGATGTCTATGAGTGGTGGTATATGTTGTCTATGAGTGGTAGTATAATTTGTCTATGAGTGGTTATATAGTTGTCTATGAGTGATGATATAGATGTCTATGAGTGGTGGTATATGTTGTCTATGAGTTGTGGTATAAGATGTCTATGGGTGGTGGTATAAGATGTCTATGAGTGGTGATATAGATGTCTATGAGTAGTGGTATATGTTGTCTATGAGAGGTGGTATAAGATGTCTATGGGTGGTGGTATAAGATGTCTATGAGTGGTGATATAGATGTCTATGAGTGGTGGTATAATTTGTCTATTAGTGGTGATATAGATGTCTATGAGTGGTGGAATAAGTTGTCTATGAGTGGTGGAATAAGTTGTCTATGATTGGTGATATAGATGCTTATGAGTGGTTGTGTAAATGTCTATGAGTGGTGGTATAAGATGTCTATGAGTGGTGGCATAAGATGTTTATGAGTGGTTGTGTAGATGTCTATGAGAGGTGGTATAAGATGTCTATGAGTGGTGGTATAAGATGTCTATTAGTGGTGGTGTAGATGTCTATGAGTGGTGGTATAAGTTGTCTATGAGTGGTGGTATAGATGTCTATGAGTGGTGGTGTAGATGTCTATGAGTTGTGGTATAAGATGTCTATGAGTGGTGGTGGATGTCTATGAGTGGTGGTGTAGATGTCTATGAGTGGTGGTGGATGTCTATGAGTGGTGGTGTAGATGTCTATGAGTGGTGGTATAAGTTGTCTATGAGTGGTGGTATAGATGACTATGAGTGGTGGTGTAGATGTCTATGAGTGGTGGTATAAGATGTCTATGAGTGGTGGTGGATGTCTATGAGTGGTGGTGTAGATGTCTATGAGTGGTGGTATAAGTTGTCTATGAGTGGTGGTATAAGATGTCTATGAGTGGTGGTGTAGATGTCTATGAGTGGTGGTATAGTTGTCTATGAGTGGTGGTATAAGATGTATATGAGTGGTGGTGTAGATGTCTATGAGTGGTGGTATAAGATGTCTATGAGTGGTGGTGTAGATGTCTATGAGTGGTGGTATAGATGTCTATGAGTGGTGGTATAAGTTGTCTATGAGTGGTGGTATAAGAGTCTTTGTGTGATTGTGTATTTGCTTTTGTGTAATTTAAAGTCTTAACAATGTGATCATGTGGTTGACATGGTAGCTATTTAATTGTCAGTCCGACCTGTAAACTGTAGGCTACGGGATCAAATCCCACGTCTCTCGTACTGCCTTCATAGCCATTGCACTCTTAACTATGGGTCGTAAAGGAAAAAAAGGAAATAGCGATATCATTTGATTTTTGGTAGTAAATGTCTAGGGATCTCAACATTTAAATGGACTGAATCAATATTCTATTTTATCCAATATAATAATAGCGGGTCATTCCATGTCAACTCAACCAGTTTTTTGACAATTGTTCACCGGACCCCCTCAGATCTTCCTGACATTTTCAGGGCTTGTGGTACAATCAAAGTTGAGTGAGTCTTGAAAATTTCAGGCCATTTGGTCAAAAACTTTCTGAAATATGATTTTTAAAATTTTTAAGGCTAGTCGCGAGTGCGCGTGACATTTACATTTTCGCGATATTTGAACGTGAATATTTCAAAAACTAAAAGAGGTATCAGGCTGAAGTTTTCAGTATTTACTCATTGTTTTGTCCTGAGTTGAATGATGTATTTATCTAAAGTGTAGCTTGCACACAGAATGCCCTAAAAATTTCCAAACATTGCACTTCAGACAGTTTTCATCGATATTTGACTCGGTATAGCCAAGAACCTATAAGACATGAAATGTTGTTTTTTATACAATTAGTAAGTACCATATATGTATTTATTATTTTGTTAACCTTGGCAAGTACTACCTATGGTGAAAATTTCAAGTTGGTGTCTTGACGCCTTCTTGGTGAAAAATCTGCATGAATGTGCATGATTTCTACACTATCGTGGACCATAGTAATTTGGAATGTTTGAACTGACATCTTTGATGGACTGGGTTTTCTTTTTGTGAATTTCATTTTTTTTATTTGACAAATGTATTCTGATATATTTCTAAGTGAATACTTTTAAATGAATTTTTTGTGTAATATTTGCTTGCAAAAACATCATGAATGGAATGCAAAAAATGTAAAAAAAGTATTTTTTTTTCAAAGGGCTTAAAAACAATGAGTAAATACTGAAAATTTCAGCCTGATACCTCTTTTAGTTTTTGAAATATTCGCGGTCAAATATCGCGAAAATGTAAATGTCACGCGAACTCGCGACTACCCTTAAAAATTAAATAAATCATATCTCAGAAAGTTTTTGACGAAATTGTCTGAAATTTTCAGGAATCAATCAACTTTGAATGTACCACAAGCCCTGAAAATTTCAGGAAAATCTGAGGGGTCGTGTGAACACCACTGGTTGAGTTGACATGGAATGACCCAGCGGTCTCGCTTCTGTGTTATATCGAAAGGAGAAATAAAAAATTCAATATGGAGTCTTTCCTGCGTTTCGATTCAATTAATGTTTTTTTTTTTAATCTACAGTTTTGTAAAGTATCTGCGGTATTCAAACATTAAACCCAAAGGCCAAAATGTGAAGTAATTCCATTTACATATGTGTTTGTTTGTATTTCTATAACATATTGCATCTTTAAATTGTAATAAAATCATTAAAAAACGGGTCTGTCCGAAACCAAAAATCACCTAGCCTACTGATCAAACGTTAGCGAATATAAATCTATGTAAAGGTTTTGCAGGGTACGGCTAGTATATATATATATATTTATATATATATATATATATATATATATATATATATATATTATAAAGTGATTATGTATTTCTCTTTGTGCTATCTACATTAACCTATATCGATCACGACACTTCATTAGGTCAGATTATGTGTGATCCTGTATTTGTCATGAGTATGTCTATGTAAAAGTTTATGTACAATTGATCCTGTATTAGCCATGAGTAGGTCTATGTCTATGTACGATTAATCCTGTATTGCAAAGAGAAGGTCCATGTAATTGTCTATGTACAATTGATCCCGCATTTGCCATATGTAATTGTCTATGTACGATTGATCCTGTATTAGCCATGAGTAGGTCCACGTAATTGCCTTTGTCCAATTGATCCTGTATTTGCCATGAGTAGGTCTACGTAATTGTCTATGTACAATTTCACATTCATCTATGCTGATCAAATGTTCCATACGTAAATGTAATTTGAGTATGTCAAAAAGGTATGTCTGGTTGTAGGTATTTTTTAATGAAGTTACATCACACAGGTCAAACAGTTCTAATGAATAGGCTAAATGGGCTCAACACAACTGAAGGGCTTTTCAGTCAGGGGCGAGCGTTCGATTTTCTAATCTAAATTCTATTCTTCAAAATGCCGCCCCCTAATCAATGATATATATAAACACAACCTTAGATTTTGCTGCTAATGCATCCATTCAAGGGGCCCCTCTGTATCATTGAGTATTAATTTATTTTTTAACGGGTGCTTAGACGTCCCACGGCAGGTACTCTTGACAAGGGACATAAAATATCTCTGTAAGTCTCGGCCTGATGTTCAGACCTTTCGAGATATTAGAAGGACCGTTAAATGTTGGCCCCTATAGAATCAGAAGGCGGGCTCTGAGTTAAATGTTGGCCTTTACAGAGTCAGATTTAATAGTATATTATAGTGAAAGGGGCCTATTTGCAGTGAGTTTGGGGGGCGGGGGGGGCTAGCAGCTGCCTATTTTGCCAGTCTATAAGAACGCGTCTGGTGTTTCCCACAAAATCCTCGGAACAGGTCTACCTATCTGGATGACACCTAAACTTGGTCATCGCAGTTCATTTCTATAAAGTGTAAAATAACGCTTCATTTTTTTTTCACTGCCATAATGAATATTGTCTCACTAGCTGTACCCTGCAAAACATTTGCATAGAGTTATATTCCCTTAGGTTTGATCAGTAGGCTAGGTTATTTTTCGTTTCGGAGAAATCCGATTTTTTCATGATATTATTATAATTTAAACATGAATTATGTTGTAGAAAAACAAAATTAAAAAAAAAAAAAAAAAAAAGACATTTAAATGGAATTATCTCACATTTATGCTTAAAAACCGTTGAAACTTTTCAAAACTGTAAATTTTTTTAAAGACATTTATCTATTTGACACGCCGGCAAGACGCCATTTTCAATTCTTGTTTTCCGCTTTCGATTTAACGCAGAACCCAGACCTCGATTATTTGTATAGATTATTACTACAGACATTTTTACCAGTATGTTTTGTTTTCTGTCGTACGTTTATTACCGGGGTAATGTGACACGGCGGGTTGGTGTCACTCTAACGTTTATTACCAGGGTAATGTGACACGGCGGGTTGGTGTTACTCTAACGTTTATTACCAGGGTAATGTGACACGGCGGGTTGGTGTCACTCTAACGTTTATTACCAGGGTAATGTGACACGGCGGGTTGGTGTCAAACAAACGTTTCAAAAAAATTAAAATTAAATTTTCCCTTTTCCAGCGTTGGGTAATTATTTGGCGGTCCAAGGGGAGATCATTGGAAGAGGATTGCGAGGAAGGGGGAAGGTAATCGGCTTAAACCATTAGCCTGTGACGTTACAGGCTGCTTTGTGTGTATGTGTGTGTGTGTGGTGACATGTGATTTCGTCACGTGACCGATATTTTGATGCATGTGTCGTTGGATGTGACGTGACAGCCAATATATTGATGCCGTTCGTCTCGATGTCAGTTGGTAAACATTTAGCTTTATTTCATGACAGAACATTTAGCTTTATGCCATGACAGAACATTTAGCTTTATGTCATGACAGAACATTTAGCTTTATGCCATGGCAGAACATTTAGCTTTATGTCATGACAGAACATTTAGCTTTATGTCATGACAGAACATTTAGCTTTATTTCATAACAGAACAGTTAGCTTTATGTCATTTATATTGAAGATATTTTTCAGAAGGCGATACTTTTTGATAAACATGCGCCTCACACACCAACTCGTAGATCTACTCATTCTAACTTACACACACTCATGAATCTACTCACTCTAATACACAAACACCTCAACTCATATATATATATATATATATATGTGTGTGTGTGTGTGTTTGTGTATATAATATATAAATATATATATATATATATATATATATATATATCGAGAGAGAGAGAGAGAGAGAGAGAGAGAGAGAGAGAGAGGGAGGGAAAGAGAGAGAGACAGAGAGAGAGGGGGGGGAGATAGAGATAGAGAGTTTTATGATAGATAGTGAGATACGTAGATAGATAGATAAATGAACATTGACGTATTGATTGAGTGATTGTTTGATTGATTTAAATGATTTTTTGACGGACTGGTCAATAATTAGATATACCACAAAGGTCAGGGTTTCAATAAACTTAGAGACAGCTGACACACAATGGAAAGGACGAAGGAGAGAAGGGGGAGAAGTCAATGTTGGTGTGTGTGTGGGGGGGGGGGTAGAGAAAAACTGATAAGAATGTAGACTGCCGTCACGTGTTCTACTTACGTATGAAATATGCAGGAGATTGTTGACGTCCATGCCACATGCCCCACACAATGAGTGGCGCACCACATTGACTCTTAACACCCGCGCTGCTCACTCACCCACGTATACGGGCACATGGCGGGGGAGGGGGGCGCTCCGGTCTGCTTCACTGGGCACGGCACATGTGTCGTCTGATAGAAAGGGGGGGGAGGGGGTTGTGGCGGGTGAGCGAATAGAGCGGGACACATTTTTCCCCAAAGGAAACGTGTATGGTTGGGGGGGGGGAAGGGGGGGGTGTTTGCATGTATCCATTGTACATTAAAATAATTTGTGAGGGGGGGAGAGGCAGAGAAAGAGAGAGGAGAGGGGACGGGGAGAAGGCAATTTAGTAAAGTACAGTGTATGTATTTGTGTATGTGTGTGTGTATGCGTGTGTGTGTGTATGTGTGTGTGTGTGTGTCTGTCATGATCTCCTGGTTTCTCTTAATGTTTTTTTTTTTATTAAAATTGCTGGTTGGGAGAAGCAATGACCAGACACGCTCCTGATACTGTGTTTGTATGTACCTTCAAATGTAGGTACTTCCATTCTAAATTATGAAAACAATAACAAAAATAAAAAAAACTGTGTGTGAGAGAAAGAGAGAGAGAAAGAGAGAGAGAGAGACAGACAGACAGACAGACAGAGAGCCTGCCACATCCTATCCATACATACACACACATGCGCGCACGCACGCTCACTCTAACCAGCAACGCGTGTCCACATACCTCTTTCCCCGCTACCCCACGACGTAAATCAGCTCAGTTTATGTCACCCCTACCCTACACCCAAACGTCCTGGGGCAGCATCTGGCTCCAATGTCTAGCTCTGCAATTAGTATATAGAAGACTAACCGACTGAAAACAAAACAAAACAACACACACACACACACACACAAGCTTGCTTACACGCTTGAATAAATTTAATGATGGACGTCAATCTCTAGAAGTGAAGACTTAAAAACTACAACTGACCTATAATGACCTTTGACTTCTTTCTTCTATGTTCGATATGGTACATGTACTTCACTCTCTATCTATCTATCTATCTATCTATCTATCTATCTATCTATCTATCTATCTATCTATCTATCTATCTATCTATCTATCTATCTATCTATCTATCTATCTATCTATCTATCTATCTATCTATCTATCTATCTATCTATCTATCTGTCTGTCTGTCTGTCTATCTATCTATCTATCTATCTATCTATCTATCTATCTATCTGTCTGTCTATCTATCTATCTATCTATCTATCTATCTATCTATCTATCTATCAATCTATCTTTCTGTCTATCTATCTATCTATCAATCTATCTATCTATTTATCTATCTATATATATCAGCCTCTATAATTCAACATCACGTTTAAAGTTAATACAACTTACAAGAATGCGAAAGTCTATAGTTTATAAATATATTTATTCTTTATAAATGCATCAACACATAAAAAAAAAGAAATAATGATAAACAAAAACAAAAAGGCTTGTCGCTGTATGTACAATATTTAACGAAGAGAGTGTACCGACATACGACAGCCTGTGAGATTAAATAATTCATTCAATAGACAGAATTGGGTTTATTTCACACAAAAAGTAGATTTGTTTATTTTACGTGTTAAAAGTTTTTAAAAAAAATTAAAAAAAATTAAACATTTAACTAAAAACGCATAAAATGCAATAAAGAGTAAATCCTATTTATGACTTCGTATTAAACTTGAGATTTTCCCACTGAAACTGCAGAGTTGAGCCAATGAATTGATTCATTGCCTGTGTCTGTAAGTATGAATCAGCACAAAGACTCGAGATAACAATCAAAATGCTGATTCAAGATTTCATTCAATTAAAATAAATCAAGATCTGCTTAAACAAAAAAAAAAAAAAGTAAAATTTAAATAAAAAAATAAAGGGGTGGTGGGGGGGGGGGTGTACCAATGGAGAATCTTGAATCAATTCAAACTGTTAGAATCTGAATAGGTAACAATAAACATAAACAATAAACATAAATATATTGAACAAAATATTGAACAAAATATATAAACCGCATGGAGTTTAAGTTGTTCATATTTACTTATACAAAATGTAATTTGTACGAACAATGTTTTGTGTGGAAACTAGAAGTTTTGTAAGTCTGATTGTTAACTGACACATTTTTTTTTCTCTTCTAATGCTGTAATGTTGAATTCCAACAATAATAATAATATTAATAATACAATACAATGTTTAATTCAATTGAATGACCACGATGCCATGCATTTATCAAGTTCAAAATACTAACCAGTTGTTTTAATATATTGCATTACTTTACGCAAGATATTTGTATATGATATTAACTATTTTTTAAAATATATTTTGTTACTTTTTCGCAAAAATTTTTTAACATGATATTCATTTTCTTTTAATCTTTAAAATTCTCGGATTGGTATAAATTACTTTTACTCAGATTATTTTCAGTCAATTCATGACGTCAATGGAATCATTTAGAATATAAAATGACTCCGACAGTAACGCTAACCTAACTTGGAGTCATCAAAATGATTGTTAGTGCCAAATTATTCCACATTGATTGACTGTGCTAATGATTTAATTCTTAAATAATAAACATTATCGAACACTTTATTGATTTTTATATTTTATTATTAAAAAAAATATATTATCTTTTTCATATGCGATTTTAGTAAAGAAAAATATAGGATTTAAACAAAATATAACGACAAAAATCGAAGTTCAGTTAATTGTTTAATAGTTGCATGTCAATGATTTTTTTTAAATAATCTTAATAACACTAATTATAATAAAATATTTTTTTTTAAAAATCAGCATTTCAGTTGTATTTTTTGTTTCTTTTCAAATTAGCGTCCAACATCGGTGTATTAAATTTATCAGTGCACATCACAGGGTATATATCATACAGAATGCGCATCTTCTGATAAATAATTTTCATTTTAAATAGTGTATCACTTAAAAATGGATACTTAATAACATAAATATGGCGTCTTTTGGAATTGTTAATTTTAAATTGTCGAGATGCATTCTGTGTGATGTATATTGTGTAGTGCCCATTCAATGTAAGATTTCACGTTTCATATATTCATAAAATGTATTCCTGGATAAATAAAAACATACATTTTCGAAAACCAGACTTAGAAAGGAAATGGAGAAAAACTAATTCTCAATCTTTGGATGTGGACCCCACGGGCTGGTGTGTTGAGGAAGGGGGGGGGGAAGTTAACTTCCCAATTAAACGAACGATAATATACATAAGTATATTCACATTCTATTTCTCTATTTGTTTTCAAATATGAAAGTTTGTACATCGGTCAAGTAAAAGTGGAAATCATAAAATAGAATTAATTGACACTTTAATACTCTTTCTTTAATTGTGGTTGAAATTTGACGGTGGATTGCAAAAAAAAAAACAGTTGTTTTTTGAATAGTTTTTTTTTTTTGTAGTTGGTGGCTAAGCAGAAGTCAAGTGTGGGCGCAAAAGCGTAACAGTTTGAGAATCGTGGCTCGAAAAAATTTACAGTACATATTGAAACATATCAACAGTTCATACATACATTGATGTAATGAGCAACCAACATGGATTTCACACATTCCCTTGTCAGTACAAAGTAAACGATCCACATTACAACAAATTGTGTGTGAACTTTGTACAGTAGTATACAACAGTCAATGTTTACTTCTTTTTTTTTTTTTTTTTAACTTTTTGAATGTTTTCTTTCTTTTCGATCAGCTTTTTTGTATTTGCAGCCATAAGTCAAGAAATGCATCAGAATCTCCTCACAAGAATTATAAAGAAAATGACAAAAATATACGGTAGTAGTCAGTTCATGATATGTTATTACATGACATGGCATGACATGACATTATATTACATGGCATACATTACTAGTGAGACTGTATAAACTTGTCCCCCAAATCCAGTGATACTCATAGAACTTGCCGGTACAATCCTTTGGGCCAAATACTGTAAGTGGCCGAGAAATGTCTCTTGTTTTGTTATTTTTAGTAGAGCTTCCAAATGTATGCGTAGTGGAAAGACACACACACACACACACGCACACACACACACACACACACACACACACACAATGTACAGTGCCGGCTTGGGAATTGAGAAAATAAAAAAGAGGCAGAGACATCCATTTTTAATGTCCGTGTGTCGTAAGTTAACTGTAATGAAGAACACGGACAGAACGGTGGAGAACATCACACACATACATTTAATTATCAGCCAACTCACGAGGGCTGCCGAGTCTATTAATGTCGGGGCCGCAGTTGGTTCATGGTGGCTGGAATGTTGGTATTGCACCGTCTATGTATGCAGAAGGGGGGGGGGGGTTGGGGCTAGTCGAAACATCACGTGCTTGCTGAACTGGCTGAAATTTTTTGTGGAGCGAAATAACGGTGCAGAAGAAGAAACGTCTTCGTTAGTCCTGAAGGGTCCGAGTTCAAAACGTCAGTGTTTTCAGAACGTTCCATGACCAGGTTTTTTTTTACTTTTATTCTCTCTCCCCCACCCCCGGCCTTTTCTTTTCCAGACCGTGATTTACCATGTCCTACCATTTATGAGATAAGGGGAGGGGGATGTCAGGGTGTTGCCGTTCACTGCACCGGTGGCGTAGCCCATGCTGTGGTGCAGCCCGTGGTGGGAGATAGCCTGCTGGCTCAGCCCATGAGGCGTGAGCGTGGCCGTGAGGTCCGGAGACGGGGTGCTGAGGAAGTTGTCGTGGTGGTGGTGGTGGTGGTGATGGTGGGAGGACAGGCTGCCCTTGTTGACCGCGCAGGAGGAGTGGAGCACGGAGTGGGGGGAGCCGACTCCGCCCCCCAAGTGGTGCTGCCCATGTCCGATAAGCGAGGATGAGGACGACGCCGACGAGGCAGAGGACGACCCCGAGGATCCGATCCCGCCGTTCGTCATGTCAGACGTAGACTTCCCGTCCCTGATCAGGACCGGCACCGAGACCTTCCTCGGCGACGAGGACGACGAAGAAGAGGAGCCGTTATTGGTGTTTTTATGACTAGACCCGTTGTTGTGGCCGTTCTGTCCAGGGGACTCCTTCTGGCTGGAGGGCTCCATCTTTTCCCGGTCCTTCTGCTGTCGCTTGTGCTTGTAGCGGTGGTTCTGGAACCAGATCTTCACCTGAGTGGGCGTTAGACCTATGCTCATGGCCATCTGCTCACGCTCAGGTGCGGACAGGTACTTCTGTGTCTTGAAGCGTCTCTCCAACTCGTACACCTGTTGATGAGATGATGAAAAAATTGAGAGAATAAGACAAAATAAAAAGATCATTTACATGACTCAATACAAATTGTAAAAAAAATTCTGACAGTTTGAAACAAATACGTCAGTATTTACCAAACTTTCGACCAGTATGTACCCCTTCTTTCTTTGCT
>JAGDYQ010000078.1:4221993-4234813 GCA_021962125.1 Bulinus truncatus | reverse complement strand
TCCTGGTCTATTTATAGTAGGGGTGTGCCGGAATCCGGTCCGGAATCCGGTTCCGCCGGATTTTGCACTATCCGGTAAAATCCGGTTCTGCCGGATTTACAAGTATCCGGAATAACCGGATTCCGGAATCCGGAAATTATCGGATTTCTGAATTTGCCAGATTTTGTGACTCACGGACCATTCTACACGATCACGATAAGAGCTGGGAAGAGCTTAAAAAACTTGCTAGAGATCGTGGCAAGTGGCGAGCTTTCACAGAGGCCCTATGTTCCACAAGGAACTAAAAGGAAGCATGATGATGATGATGATTTTGTTCTAAATATAAAGTTAAAACAGTTTTATTTCATAGAATAATTGTATCAATCATTTAAAATAAATTTTTACTAAGACGACAAATAGAACGCGTCATTTCGTATTATTATTTGACCGCGAATCAGGCCCGTAGCGTGTGTGGGGGCCAGGGGGGGCTTAGCCCCCCTTGCGTTTTGTCTGTCCCCCTCTGCTTATTTGCTCTACTTAGTAAAATGTATTACCTGCCCACCCCTGCTATTGCCTGGCCCCTGTTGTAGAATACCTGGCCCCTGCTGTAGAATTTTCACGCTACGGGGCTGCTGCGAATTTGTAATAGACTAAAAACAAAATGGTCGATTTCTGTATTTAACAATTTTATTATAAACAGAATATCTGAAATAGAGTAGATAAATTTATAAGGCTGTGGCTATACGGACCCGGGTCCCAATAAAATCCGATTGTTATTCGGACCCGTGGCAAATATGCACTAAGCTTAGCTATATTTAAACTTTATTTGACGGAACCCGAAAAAATATTAATACCGAGTCCGCTTAGTGGAACCCTAGACACTGAGTAACGATTAAATCATACAATTCAAACAATTATATAAAAAAAAACAATAATGAAGTTTATGTATAGCTAAGTGCATATTTGCCACGGGCCCGAATAACAATCAGACTTTATTGGGACGGGGTCCGAATAATCACTTCGAATTTATAAATAATAAATATAAATACTGAAGTCTTTAAAATATTTTAAATAATGTATCATTTTACTATTTGCTAATTTGATCATTGAAATAACTTTTTATTACTTATGAAAATGGCGACTAGTGAAACCTCGGTCGAAAATAATGATATGATTCTGAATGCACTGAAACGGTTTGTTTTTAGTAAAACCGACATGCGTATATTTTTCAAGTTCCTGACTATGGGGCAACCCGTAGAGTGAAAATTCCACAGCAGGGGCCAGGCATTCTACAGCAGGGGCCATGCAATAGCGGGGGGGGGGCAGGTTATACATTTTACTAAGTAGAACAAATAAGCAGAGGGGGCCAGACAAAACGCATGGGGCCCTGGCCCCCTGCCCCCCCCCGCAAGCTACGGGCCTGCTATGGGGGTGAACGCGACAAAATTTATATAACTTTTTATCAGCGGCATGTTTGCTTGGCGCAATTACAAAAATTTTTGTCTCGTGTGATACTATCTTAATAGGGAGCCGGAGCCGTGCTGGAGCCGTCAAATTTGTGGGAGCCGGAGCCGGAGCCGGAAAAAAACTTGGCGGCTCCGCAAGCCTGGTTTAAACGACGGTGTGACGCAACCGCGGCCTGCGGCGCTCAGCTGTGATTTTGTGTACATTATTTGGCTGTGGACTTGGAGTAACTTAACACTGTTAACAAACTAATAGTCATTAGTTAGTTATCAACATCTTATTCTTACTTCTTTAGGCTTGAATAATGGCTTTGTCAAATGCCAATTGAATTCATTAAAATTTGTATTTCAATTTTCAAACTTGTAAAGTACAGAAATACAGAATTATTGTTCTCAAATCTCAATTTCATTCAATCTTGTTATATGTTTTTTTTTCAATTAATTATCCATTTCAATACACATCATAAACTATGAACATTTGAACAATCACAATAAGCAATAAGCATTCAATGAGCGAATGACAAGACGAGATGAACTCAGATGATGAGTCTGACTTTCTCCTCAGATTCAAAACAATTAGTGCACTACAATAGTTATTCACTTCCAACTTCTAATCAGCCAATGTCATTTAACCATTTAGGCCAACTGTTCAGAAAGCATCCAACCCCTCAGATTTACCGGTATCTGCAAAGTACCCAAATCCGGAATCATAATCCGGATCCGGTACCGGATCCGGCGGATTTCACATAAGAAAATCCGGATCCGGATCCGGTTGGAAAAAACGGATCCGGCACACCCCTAATTTATAGAACAAGCTAAATATTTTATTTTAAAACTTCAGTGAAGAGACAAATGTACAAAAAAAAACAGTTCAAAATGAGCAACTGTCCTGGCACTTGAACAAAATAGTTCATAAATCGACATCAATATGAACCTGTCTCCTCTATTTAGTTGGCCGACACTGAACGTTTTCCTCCTTTATCCTCCAACAGTCCCTACATAATTTGTCCAATTATTATAAAACGCTATTTCATATTTACATTTCGGGAACTCCCCCACAGACATATCATATGATCGGAATTTCCCTATTTATTTGACGTAGAAATTGGAAGTGAACCTGGGGGAAGGGTGCGGGGGAGGGGGGACGCTCGCGGCGGGTGGTCAGGGTAGCTTCCGTCTTTAATCTTTTTTTTTTATTTATTTTTTACTCTCTTCTCCCTTCCTTCCTTCAATTTCGCTGCCACAATAAAAAAGAATGGAAAGAAAATGTGTTCTGTTGACTGGCGTGTCATCGGACAGCGAGACCCAGGCCTTCAGCGGCCGACCCGTGTCCAAACAGAGGTTCCCCCTGTGTCAACGGAATATAAACCATCCTCCTATTTGCTCTGTCCGACTGACAACGCAACAGATTCTGTCGGCAAACAAGTTGCGCCCCCCAAGCCCCACCCTACCACCCCCCACCACCACCACGCACCCTGTTTTTTTTTCTTTATTATCCTCATCAAAAAAATATATTCTGCTTTTTATCAAAGATGGTTACAGGCAGTTACAGCGTCGTTACTGGAGGAGGGGTGCATCGGTTCTATCAGAGTATGGTTACTTGCCATGGTACATACAATGTTGTGTTAGAACTTTTACGGATATATCTATAGAACTTTTACAGGTGTATCTATAGTACTTTTACAGGTGTATCTATAGCACTTTTACATGTTTTTCTATAGCCCTTTTACAGATATATCTATAGCACCTTTACATATATATATATATATACATATATATATATATGGCACTTTTTCAGGTCATGGTTGAAGTTCCCTTCATGTGTCCCGTGGTTCCTCCATGGCCATTACACTACACTATATTACACGGTTGTTGTTTTTTTAAAAGTGGGAACGGATGGTCGTGCGATAAAGCGTTCGACTGTCGACCTTAGAGACCATGGTTTAATCTCCGTTGAGGACCATTGGATATTTCAGGTCACAGTGTAAGCTGCCAGTATATCTCCCGTGATGCCTTCATGGCATTATAGGCTAATGTGGGGATGAAAGAAGGGCACCATAACAAACTGTCCCATTAGTGGTTTATAGGATCTAAGAGATTTCATCTCACACTATCAGAGACTTCACACTAAACACTTTCATTGACGCATATATAATAGCAGTTTGACTAAATGTGAAACGATTTTTTTACGATTTAAAGTCGCGAAAATCTTTTAGTCTCCATTTATTATTGGCAGATATCATTCATACGAATATTGTTATCACATATATGTGTATTCATAAAGATATCATTACCATCATGTATTTGTACGAGATATCGGGCCTCAGAAACCTGGCTTCATATTTACATGGATGTTTTAAAAACTTAAACATCTCTTTTTAATCTTTCGATAATTGTCTTATCTCTGATTTAAGTCTTGTTTTTTGTACAATATTGAATGTGGTTATATTATGTTCATCGATATATAGTGTCATGGGTATATTTACTTGTAGAATTATTTGATGTATATTATTGTATATATTATTTCTGTTCTGTGGAACTTCTACCTCTGGGAAGGTGTATATAAATTATTTGTAGTATGACAGACTTGCCAGTCTCTTCGGAGTTGGTATTTATTGGTGTATATTTATTAAATGTCCACAGATATGTGTGAGACGTAACACATATAGAAAACAGTTATAAATCACTGAGTAGAAACGTTCACACACACACACACACACATATATATATATATATATATATATATATATATATATATATTTGAATAAGAAATACATACACAATAAAATGATGTGAGATGAATTACGTCCCTTCCCCTATGAATATCTGTCATCGTCTCTCAAGTCTCAAGTCGTCTACATTATTATCGTCTGCAATATCTAACTTCCATATAGTCGCAGCACAAGTATTGGCGATAACCACAAATACGGAATCGTTCAATTGAAATACCAACCAGGGGAATTCAGCAAAGGCCTATTTCTCCATGCCGATGCCTCACCCATTTTTAACACAACATTTACATAATTAACACCTATTTACAAATATGAATCGGTCTTTTTTTAGTTTTGGTTATCTTCAGTGCAATAAATGGATATAAAAACAGATAAATTTCAACTAATAAATGGCAATACCCCCATCAATGTAAATATTATAATAATTTATATCATTTGATATAACAATGTCAAATTTAGGCCCAGTGTTTATTAAGTTACGGTATGACAATGTTATTAATCTAATGTGTTCGCCTGCATTGACTATCATTACAACCAGATGGTGTTTGTTTACCGGTAGCTGAAGACATTACTGCTGGTAGATTTTGTCTTATCATACGATGGGCAGTTATAATTTACTTCGTATGCATACTATTGTTATCAGCTGGAGTCAATGACTCGAGATAGTCAGTAAGACGATTTCTTAATGGTAGAATTATTTGGTCCGTTTATATATATATATATATATATATATATATATATATATATATATATGTATATATATATATATATATATATATATATATATATATACACACACAGAGAGACAGAGATACAGTCGCATTCAGTTCACCGAGCGCACATTAATTTATACCAATATCTACTCTTAGCAAACATTAATTTAATTCACCGAGTACGTACCCTTAGGTAGGTATGTACCCTTAGATATGTATGTACCCTTAGGTAGGTATGTACCCTTAGGTAGGTATGTACCCTTAGGTATGTATGTACCCTTAGGTAGGTATGTACCCTTAGGTAGGTATGTACCCTTAGGTAGGTATGTACCCTTAGGTAGGTATGTACCCTTAGGTAGGTATGTACCCTTAGGTATGTATGTACCCTTAGGAATGTATGTACCCTTAGGTAGGTATGTACCTTTAGGAATGTATGTACCCTTAGGAATGTATGTACCCTTAGGTAGGTATGTACCCTTAGGTATGTATGTACCCTTAGGAAAGTTTTTACCCTTAGGTAGGTATGTACCCTTAGGAATGTATGTACCCTTAGGTATGTATGTACACTAAGGTATGTATGTACACTTATGTAGGTATGTACCCTTAGGAATGTATGTACCCCTAGGTAGATATGTAGTATGTACCCTTACAGAGCAAACAATTTCAAAAGTTGGTCACGGCCACTATCCAGTAGGCCACAACGCCTAAGGATGATTAGAAGGAACATTGGAAACGGCCATTTTGTATATGTAATTTGTGTAATGTGTTTGTATCATATGGCGGTTTGTACGGATAAACAAAGAATTTCATTGAAAGCCCACGAGGGTTATATTGAAAAGAAAAGCTATAAGATACAGACTATCAGGCCTAAAACCATACACACACACACACACACACACACAACCACACTCAAACAAACATAACTGCCGTATTCATGGAGCATTTTATAGAGGTTACAGGTCAAGAGGTTGGCAAACATATCTCACTACTAGCTTCTATGAAAGACTAGACATACAATGAAAAATACATGGGGGGAAAATGTACGGCTTTTAACGCCAATTTCCTTGTTAATACAAAATCCTTATGTCTGTATATATGGTCTGCGATTATTGTGTTTGTTCATTTGTCTAATTATAATTTAAGTAGAGTGTAGACCACAGAGTTGCAACATATAGAGTGTAGACTACAAAGTGGCAACATATAGAGTGTAGACTACAAAGTTGCACCATATAGAGTGTAGACTACAGAGTTGCAACGCATAGAATGTAGACGACAGAGTTGCAACATGTCAAGTCATTGGTTAGGTCAATGTTTATTGGATCGGATGTTGCAGAATCTGAGGATTTAAAAGGCTCCAAATTATTTTTATTTTTAGATATCCGGCTTGCCCATTAGTCACATTTAGGCCGGATAGTTGATAGTCTGCTGTGTATGAACGAAATAAAGTGAGATCAATGTTTGGCTGTCGACTGTACCGGATTGTTGAATTCACGGATGTGCTAGTCTGGGACGAGAATGGGTCTTCTTGATTGGAGAAAATAATATAACATTAAATAGGTCAATTACATTTTCATCAAAGAAGTTAATTTTTAATGCGCTTTCTATTTTCAATAGTAAATATACATGACATAAAAAACAAAGATAAATAAGTGAATGAACTATTAGTCTTCTGTACAGCTGATGTGAACAGCATAACACTTACTGGATGTCTCTTATTACTTACTGCTCGTCAGAGGATTTTATTTGCAAGCACGCTGTCATAGCAGTGCACCACAATATTGTGTTCATACTGAGACAATCTTTGGTTTATTTCAAAATTCTCCCGCACAGTAAAAGTATAAACACTACTCAGTTTTGTTGAATTAAATAATTTGTTTTGAATTACTTACATTCGTATTTTTTAAAATTAAATTTCCATTGTTATTTCAAGCTGTTTATTTGAATGTATAAACCACTAAGGTTAGATATTGGTATACATTAATGTTTGCTAAGAGTAGATATTGGTATACATTAATGTTTGCTAAGAGTAGATATTGGTATACATTAATGTTTGCTAAGAGTAGATATTGGTATACGTTAATGTTTGCTAAGAGTAGATATTGGTATACATTAATGTTTAAGAGTAGATATTGGTATACATTAATGTTTGCTAAGAGTAGATATTGGTATAAATTAATGTTTGCTAAGAGTAGATATTGGTATAAATGAATGTTTGCTAAGAGTAGATATTGGTATACATTAATGTTTAAGAGTAAATATTGGTATAAATTAATGTTTGCTTAGAGTAGATATTGGTATAAATGAATGTTTGCTAAGAGTAGATATTGGTATAAATGAATGTTTGCTAAGAGTAGATATTGGTATACATTAATGTTTGCTAAGAGTAGATATTGGTATAAATGAATGTTTGCTAAGAGTAGATATTGGTATACATTAATGTTTGCTAAGAGTAGATATTGGTATAAATTAATGTTTGCTTAGAGAAGATATTAGTATTCATTAATGTTTAAGAGTAGATATTGGTATACATAAATGTTTAAGAATTGATATTGGTATACATTAATTCCCTCCAAGTTCATTGTGTGACTCAAATAAAGTTATGACTTTTTATGGTCATTTAATTGCGACATTTTGTCCAGTAAATGTCCAGCCTAAGTCTTGTGACATCATCGCTGTAGACAAAAATAGTATTAACAACAATAATAACAGCTGGGGGTAATAATTCTATTAAAACAAAGTTATATCGATGTACAAACAAATGATCGATTCAATGAAATAATACAGTGGTTCCCAAACCATCGACAACTTTGTACCCCCTTTTGTTTTAATTTTCGTAATATTCAGTATCCCTAGTAAGTAAAAAAAAAACTTGCCTGTTGTTTTCAAGGTCAACATTTCCCCATCATTTCATTATTTACACTTTAGCTGGGCATGTTTACCAAATGTTCTCACCCCGGTGCAGCGTGCACCCCCACCAAACACTTTGTGTACCCCCAGGGGCACGCGTACCACACCTTGGGAAACACTGACATATCGTATCAACCCGTTCTGTTTCGTTTCGTAGTACAGACTTGAACTCACAGCCTCTACAGTTCCTTGTCAATTTTTTTTTTTTTTTTGAAAACGTTTACTTTTGAGAATTGGATATGATCATCTCGACGAGGGTCAGAGGTCATCAAAAGGTGAAGAGACTTTGTGTGTGTTTCGTCATCAATATATGTCCACTTATGGACTAAATAGATTATAGTACGAGGATTATCCTATCAGGGATTAGCGATTAGATTTAAGAATCCATTTAAGATGGATTCTAAAACTAAGAAAATGGCAAGTAAGAAAAAAGTCTTTGACTATACCGTTAAACTAATCGACTTATTCAATAAATATATTATTCTTTAAAAATATTTATAAATTAAGTTCAACAATTAATATCAAATAACATTGACTAATATAAACAAACTATATGTACGAAGGAAAATTTTTGAAAAACACAGTAAAGTGTCTGCAACTTTTGTCTTTACAAAGTCTATAGCTAATGTAAAATTAGCCAAGCATTGTCGTTTGGCTTTTGAGCCAAATATTGCCTGTTTGGCTTTTAAGCTAGCCTGTTCTCTGCTACCTACCACTCATCTATGACGTGTACATTTCAATAATAAAACTTGCCATAAAACCATTTATCTGCTCTTGGTCTGACCTTTATGTAAATCTTTGTAAAAGTTTACCCTCCCATGGTCTAGATGTAAAACTATTGTGTTGAACTGTATATCTGAGTCTGTGAGTGTATATTTTCCATTAGAAATAAACACGCTAGTGTGTACATCTCTAAAAATGATAAGTGACAGCACCAGTTTGAAAAGCTTTAACGTAGTTTGAATGTCTTAAATATTTAATAAACCACGCCCCACCCCCCACCCCTCGCTAAATTCACTTGACTATCAAATGCCCCAAATTTCCGACACCGCTTCGGATCACACCAGAGAAAAGAAAAATATGCTCATAATGTGGCTTACTTCTCTAAAAATAAATGTTCATTTCTTATTAATTTGTTCATTCGCTGGGAAGCGTTCACTGTGATGTCACATTAACTCATTGAAGGGTTTATTTATATGTCACATTAACTCATTGAATGGTTCAGTTAAATGACACATTAACTCATTGAATGATTCAGTTAGATGTCACATTAACTCATTGAATGGTTCATTTAAATGACACATTAACTCATTGAATGATTCAGTTAGATGTCACATTAACTCATTGAATTGTTCATTTAAATGACACATTAACTCATTGAATGATTCAGGTTAATGACACATTAACTCACAGTGAGGTGACAACATCTGCCAAGAGTCATATGACACTGTTGAAAATGTCACAGTAGCTCTTACCAAAAGAGACTGGTTTTGTTTGACTGAATTTAATTCGAACAATCTCATAAATCATTGATTTCTAGATCGCATTTAGCATTCAATAAACACTTCAGTTAAATGTATTTACAAAAATAGGACCGTTTCAATGTAACAACTCGGCAAGAACTTTACTCTGTTAACAATGTAACAACTCGGCAAGAACTTTACTCTGTTAACAATGTAACAACTCAGCAAGAACTTTACTCTGTTAACAATGTCGTTGTTTCATTTACTGCAGTAAAAAAAAATCAAAATAAATAAATAACTTTAAACGACAAAATTATTATTATGTTCTCTTTTTTCCGTTATTATTATTGATAAAAAATGTTTTGTTGTAATTTCCGTTAGGTAATGCTCATGATTAAATGTTCATTGTTATCGAGGTATTAAAGTATAAGTTAATGTAGAAAATAAAATAGGTTCAAATTATTCTTGTGGAAAATAATATTTACAAATGAAATATTTACACTAATAATTGATTTACTACAAAATAAGATATACATACATACCCAATGTTTCAATCTCTCTCTCTCTCTCTCTCTCTCTCTCTCTCTCTCTCTCTCTCTCTCTCTCACTCTCTCTCTCTCTCTCTCTCTCTTCCTCTCTCTGTCTCTCTCTCTCTCTCTCTCTCTCTCTCTAAATACACATGTATATATATATATTGATGATTTATTATTATTTATTATTTCTTGATGGTTTTTTTTCACAATTTATTTGATCAGTACCTAACAATAAGATATCTATATGTGTTTATAATTTGATGATTCCATTCATCCTTGTGTAAAAGTTCATCCCGACGGTATCTTGTGTTCTCCACAGTGTCCAGGTTCGGCATGAGCCCCAGTTCCTGTATGGCCTCGTCCATGGGCGGAATGGGAGGAATGTCATCCGGCATCAACCCCGCCCTGGGGATGGGCCACCTGGGAGATCCCACCAAAGGTGCCATGGCTGGATTCTCAATAGCCCAGAGGCGGAAGAGGAGGGTGCTTTTCTCTCAAGGACAGGTCTGTATAGGGAGGTTCCCACATTGTCTACACCATGAATTGATAACAAGGACCATAAATGCCAATGTTTACAACTATCATTATAATTATAATTACAACAATCCTCACACTTATCATTACAATTATCCTTCCATACAGCATTAAAATTATGATTTCTATCATTGCTACCCTCAATATCATTCCTATTATTACTATGACTGCTTGTAAATCCAGTTACAATATCAAGCATGCAGCTCTGTTATCCAAAAACATCGGCTTCATTCATTGGACAATTCAATGTTTTTTCTGTAACTGAAACCTTTGAGTGAAAATACTTATTTAAATAGTGAAAACTGCCATGAGATTCTAAATTGCAAATTAAAAACATTAACCCGAGAAATATTTCCGGGAAACAAAACTATATCAAAAGTAACATGAAATCAAATTATAGAATTTACATGCGAGAATAAAACTATGTGGCTATGACATGTATTTCGACCAAAGAATATCAATTATACAGAATGTGCATAGTTAGTTTAAATCGGTTTTTCCCGAAAGCCGCCCTATGTGTGCATTATTCTACTGTGCATTGATATTTCGGTGCTACACGGCTTATTTTGTGATGCTCTTATGTTTGTGTATGATATGTAATTCTGTGATATGGACTATCTAAACTGGGGAGGGTTACAATAGTAGAAACTACAGTACTGTTGTCAGAATGCATCATTGTGAACTACTGACTAGTGTAAGCAGTGCCGCCGAGAGGAGAGGGGGGGCTGGGGGGGGGGCAAATGCCCAGGGGCCCGGCGAGTTTTATGGGACCCGGACTGAGTTGGCCAATCAACTGTTGAAAATATTATTATCAGCACGAGGGGGCCCGTGACAGCCCTGCCAAGGGGGCTCGACATTTTTGCCGGTGGGCCTGGGTGTAAGGACACGTAAGGTTGTTGTGAGTCTTATTTGAAAATAGGCAAAGAGAAAAAAAATGAAATGCTAACCAATCATTTGATTAAACAGGGAATACAACAAACCTATCCAATAGGAGAGAACTCTGGCAGTCTGTTTGTCTGCCCCTTGCATCTCACCCGCATCCTCCTGCCTGCTCCCCCACCCCCCTCCCAATCCTATCATAACCTTCGACCCTATGGGCGTCCATTAACTTAGGCCTCAGCTGCTGCAAGAGATCGGTCAACAGTTTTTTTGGATTTTATCTGACCAGGGCACTCCCCCTCCCCCCCCCCCTACTCCTTCATCAGAGTTGGCGTGTAACTTCCTATCATAAATTGTATTGAGTTGAGCCGCTAGTCACTATCTTTAGATCGGGAGATGATAACACGGTGTTTATTTATAACTATGGGAATATCCGTTTATTTAGCCACCGATATTTAACCTCCCAACCCCCTCCCTCCCCCCCCTCCCCTTTCCTTTTATACACACGCAACTTTTTATTTTTTTATTTTTTTGTTTTTAACGATTGAATCCACATAAACTGTTATCCTGAAATGAATCAACAACAAACACAACATGTCAGGCATAGTTTTAGGTTTTTTGGTTGATTCATTGAGGAGTGTAAAATTGTCATAGATGTAAAACTAACAACTGGATGTCACGTGATTGTCCTGGACGTATGGTAATCAAATGTAAAATGTATGTCATAGTTATGAATTTCAATTTAAAAAAAAAAAAAAGATTTTCTGTTGAAATTTACATTTAAGAGATTTGTTTTCCACGCGATCAATTCACACGTTAAATTTCCTTTTGTTCGTTTGTTGTTTGTTGCCATGGTTTCCTGTGGAGATTTTGTAGTCTCGGCGTATTGCCCTTTGTCAATTTCTTGCCATTTAACTTAAGAGGCCCTTCTGTTTGAATTTTTAAATTTAATTGTGTCCAGGGGCGATATTCTGGGTTGTATCCTACTCTGACTTCCCCTCGCCGGCGGTCGGATTAACGATCCTGCGAAATTCAGGGCTGCGGGTTCCAGGCGCCATTTTCCGTTGGGTTGCATACAAGTTATGGCACCCTACGCCGCGATGGACCGCTGTGTTGAATATGGGCTGGAGGTTGGGGGAGACAGAGATATATACATAGATAGATAGATAGATAGATAGAGACAGATAAATAGAGATAGATAGATAGATAGATAGATAGAGAGTAGATAGATAGATAGATAGATAGATAGATAGATAGATAGATAGATAGATAGATAGATAGATAGATAGATAGATAGATAGATAGATAGATAGATAGATAGATAGATAGATAGATAGATAGATAGATAGATAGATAGATAGATAGATAGATAGATAGACAGATAGATAGATAGATAGATAGAGAGAGAGAGAGAGAGAGAGGAGGGAGAGCGCCAATAAAGGGTGACAGTAAGAGGCGTCACTGCAAGAGAGTAAAGGGGGGGGCGTGGCACCGTGGCCCCCATTGAGACTTTTGACGTCGCCGTTAGGGGCAATTATTTTTTACTTTAGTAATCCTCACCACCTCACACACACACACACAATCAAAAGTTTAGCGACGCCACTGGTCAAAATATTG
>JAGDYQ010000078.1:4161493-4221493 GCA_021962125.1 Bulinus truncatus | reverse complement strand
GTACTCATTGTTTTCACCTTAGCCGTGTCAGTTTACCCAACGTTCTCAGCCCGGTGCGGGGCACGTACCCCTCCACACACACAACACTTTGTGTACCCCTGTGGGTACGAGTAGCACACTTTGGGAAACACTGACACACGTGACTAAATCTACGACAATAAATGAAAGTAAGACAACCTTTTTACGTCATTACATTTCTGGTAATCAGTGCCGTAACGAGCTTAACTCGCGCCCGGGGCACAATACCTTTTTAATACATTTTTAGCGCCCCCCCCCCTATTCGAAAATCATATAATATTATATGTAAAAGATAAATTTGGCGCCCCATTGTGAGTAGCGCCCGGGGACATATGTACCCCCACGCCCCCTTTCCTAGCTACGCCTCTGCTGGTAATAAAACAAAAATCGATATGAGCTAACAAACAAATTGATATGAGCTAACAAATAAATTGATATGAGCTAACAAACAAATCGATATGAGCTAAGAAACAAATCGATATGAGCTAACAAACAAATTGATATGAGCTAACAAAAAAACTGATATGAGCTAACAAACAAACTGATATGAGCTAATAAACAAATTGATATGAGCTAACAAACAAATTGATATGAGCTAACAAACAAATTGATATGAGCTAACAACTATCAGTAAATACGTGTTATGAGCCGGCCAGATTTTTTTTGTTTTTATGAAATAAGAAAACATAATGAGACAACCCATTTACTTGATTAAAATGAAGACAATAAGAAACATTCTATGGGCTGTAACTATTAGCAGGTTCAAATTATGAAATTAGAAAACAAAAAATGACAGGGACTATTTACTTGATTAAAATTACTGACAAGACGAAAACGAGCTGATGGAATGGGCTGGGCGCAATAACCACGTGACAGATATTAGGGTCGGGGAAGAATATGACATTAAATACACACCCGGCTTGTATATGGAGATGGACAATGGGGGGGGGGGGGAAGGGGGGGATGAAGAAGGGGGTGGGGCAGATCGATGCTCAATTTCTCATTAAAAAAACATTTTCACTTAACTAAGTTTTAAATCTAAATTGATTAAGTCTCTATGACTGCTGGAGATGGTTATATTATATTAATTTTTTTTCCCCCATAAACCAGAAATGCAAGTAATATTGTTTTCTTTCCCCCGTCCCTCCACCCTCCCCTCCTTTTAGTAGTAATATAAATAAAACTCAAAGTGACTTGCTGCAGTAGTTGGTGTAGTACCCAGTGAGCGGTAACTCTAGTTCATTACCACTACTAGAATATTCAGACATAATCTGCGGACCACTTCGCAGTACTCATCCTCAGTCCTTGTCTGCCGATCATCTGACAAATGCTCAATCATGCTCAACGAAGCGTAGCATCTAGTCGTATCAATCAGGACGGGCAGCAGCAACACGTGCATCGGGCCCCGTAACCTACTCATTGTGGGGGGCGTCGCGCCAGGGCATCGATCCACTTGAAAACTTTTTTTTTTTATTTTATTTTTTTTAAAAAAGGGAGAGGGTAGGGAGGAAGCAGAGAGGTTATGTTGGGCGTAGCGGGAATGAGGTTGGATCTCTTTTATGAGCTCAGGTGATCCAGATGGTATGCGGCGGCCATGAGCGTGTGGACCAGTTGAGTTTAAAGAGGTTCCGTTTTTTTTTTTTTTAGATAAACTCGTCCGATTGATTCTGATACACAACTATGATGGGTTGGGATGGAGGGAGGGTTGCGGAGGGGTCATCGCCTCATCTCATTAAACTTTTCCTTGCTTTCTCTCTCTCTCTCTCTCTCTCTCACACTCTACACCCATTTTACTTCCCCTATATGTTCTACTATCTCTGTATGTCATATTGTGCCGCTGTTTGGCTTGATTACATTTATGAGGCGGATCGAAAGGGAGGGAGGGGGGATGGGCGGGGGGGGGGAGGCAAGTTCAATTGATCGAAATCAGGCAATATTGTTTAGGGCGGACTGTATATGGTCATCCATACTTCACCCCTTCCCCCAATCTACATCATGTTATTAGACCAAATCATGACGAGCCTGGGTTAGGTCCCAACTGTTTCTCTCTTAGTACATTATAAGTAGGGAGCGACCGATAATCGGATCGGTATCGGTATCGGACCGATATTGGCACTATCGGTTAATATCGGATCGGCCGATTGTTGTATGGAGCGACCGATAATCGAACCGATATTGGCACTATGGGTTAACTATCGGACCGGCCGTTTTTTGGCTGCCGATACATTTTTTTCCCCACAAATCTAGTAACTCTTAACTGGTTTTGGTTTACAGAGTTAAAATTTACTTACAGACTTCCAGTTAACTGTTCACCCGAGTGAAGTGATTCACTTTTTTAAAAATCTGCTACAAGTAAACTCAGTAAAAATTACAAAGATTTACGAAGAAAATTATTTTAATTTCATCACAACTTTCACAAGTTAGTGAAGTTACAATTAACAATTAATACATTTTTACTTTTTTAGTTTGACATTAATTATTTACAACTTTATCTTACTTTTCTGTTTGTGTACAAGTAAAAAGTAAAAACAACAAAGTGTTTGTTATAAGTTTAATTTTAAACAATAAACATGCAGATTTCTGAGATTATGCAGGCATGGTTTGTGTTTCTGACTTAGGTCTTCCGGTCTGTTTTTTCAAATCTTTTGTTCTTCTAATCTTCTTCCTCTGCAAGACACCCTTTCAATAATGGCTAAATATCGGTATCGGTATCGGTATCGGCGAAAATGCTGAGGAAAAATATCGGTATCATACTATCAGTAAAAAGGCATATCGGTCGCTCCCTAATTATAAGTAAGAGTAGGATGATCGTAATTTGATCATGTATCGAATATTTTGACCAGTGGCGTCGCTAAACTTTTGATTGTGTGTGTGTGTGAGGTGGTCAGGATTACTAAAGTAAAAAATAATTGCCCCTAACGGCGACATCAAAAGTCTCAATGGGGGCCACGGTGCCACGCCCCCCCTTTACTCTCTTGCAGTGACGCCTCTTACTGTCACCCTTTATTGGCGCTCTCCCTCCTCTCTCTCTCTCTCTCTCTCTCTCTATCTATCTATCTATCTGACTATCTATCTATCTATCTCTATCTATATATCTATCTATCTCTGTCTCCCCCAATCTCCATCCCATATTCAACACAGCGGTCCATCGCGGCGTAGGATGCCATAACTTGTATGCAACCCATCGGAAAATGGCGCCTTGAGACCTGGAACCCGCAGCCCTGAATTTCGCAGGATCGTTAATCCGACCGCCGGCGAGGGGATGTCAGAGTAGGATACAACCCGGAATATTGCCCCTGGACACAATTTAATTTAAAAATTCAAACCGAAGGGCCTCTTAAGTTAAATGGCAAGAAATTGACAAAGGGCAACACGCCGAGACTACAAAATCTCCACAGGAAACCATGGCAACAAACAACAAACGAACAAAAGGAAATTTAACGTGTGAATTGATCGCTTGGAAAACAAATCTCTTGAATATGAATTTCAACAGAAAATCTTTTTTTTTTTTAAATTGAAATTCATAACTATGACATACATTTTACATTTGATTACCATATGTCCAGGATAATCACGTGATATCGAGTTGTTAGTTTTACATCTATGACAATTTTACACTCCTCAATAGATCAACCAAAAACCTAAACTATGCCTGACATGTTGTGTTTGTTGTTGATTCATTTCAGGATAACAGTTTATGTGGATTCAATCGTTAAAAACAAAAATTAAAAAAAAAGTTGCGTGTGTATAAAAGGAGGGAGGGGGAGGGGGTTGGGAGGTTAAATGGCGGTGGCTAAATAAACGGATATTCCCATGGTTATAAATAAACACCGTGTTATCATCTCCCGATCTAAAGATAGTGACTAGCGGCTCAACTCAATACAATTTATGATAGGAAGTTACACGCCAACTCCGATGAAGCAGTGGGGGGGGAAGGGGGGAGGGGGAGTGCCCTGGTCAGATAAAATCCAAAAAAACTGTTGACCGATCTCTTGCAGCAGCTGAGGCCTAAGTTAATGGACGCCCGTAGGGTCGAAGGTTATGATAGGAGGGGAGGGGAGGGGGGGGGGGAAGCAGGCAGGAGGATGCGGGTGAGATGCAAGGGGCAGACAAACAGACTGCCAGAGTTCTCTCCTATTGGATAGGTTTGTTGTATTCCCTGTTTAATCAAATGATTGGTTAGCATTTCATTTTTTTTCTCTTTGCCTATTTTCAAATAAGACTCACTACAACCTTACGTGTCCTTACACACAGGCCCACCGACAGAAATTTCGAGCCCCTGGGCAGGGCTGTCACGGGCCCCCCCTTGTGCTGATAATAATATTTTCAACAGTTGATTGGCCAACTCAGTCCGGGCTCCATAAAACTCGCCGGGCCCCTGGGCATTTGCCCCCTCCCCAGCCCTTCCCCCCCTCAGCGGCACTGCTTACACCAGGTCAGTAGTTCACAATGATGCATTCTGACAACAGTACTGTAGTGTCTACTATTGTAACCCTCCCCCAGTTTAGATAGTCCAAATCACAGAATTACATATCATATACAAACATAAAGAGCATCACAAAATAAGCCGTGTAGCACCGAAATATCAATGCACAGTAGAATAATGCACACATATGGCGGCTTTCTGGAAAAACCGATTTAAATTAACTATGCACATTCTGTATAATTTATATTCTTTGGTCGAAATACATGTCATAGCCACATAGTTTTATTTTCGCATGTAAATTCCGTAATTTGATTTCATGTTACTTTTGATATAGTTTTGTTTCCCGGAAATATTTCTCGGGTTGATGTTTTTAATTTGCAATTTAGAATTTCATGGCAGTTTTAACTTTTTAAATAAATATTTTCACTCCAATGTTTCATTTACAGAAAAAAACCATTGAATTGTCCAATGAATGCAGCCGATGTTTTTTTTTTTTTTGGATAACAAAGCTGCATGCTTGATATTGTAACTGGATTTACTAGCAGTCGTAGTACTAATAGGAATGATACCAGGGGAAGCAATGATAGAAATCATAATTTTAATGCTGTATGGAAGGATAATTGTAATGATAGTGTGAGGATTGTTGTAATCATAATTATAATGATAGTTGTAAACATTGGCATTTATGTTCTTTGTTTATCCATTCATGGTGTAGACAATGTAGGACCCTCCCAATACAGACCTGTCCTTGAGAGAACAGCACCCTCCTCTTCCGCCTCTGGGCTATTGAGAATCCAGCCATGGCGCCTTTGGTGGGATCTCCCAGGTGGCCCATCCCCAGGGCGGGGTTGATGCCGGATGACATTCCTCCCATTCCGCCCATGGACGAGGCCATGCAGGAGCTGGGGCTCATGCCGAATCTGGACACTGTGGAGAACACAAGATACCGACGGGATGAACTTTTACACAAGGATGAATGGAATCATCAAATTATAAGCATATCTAGATATTTCATTGTTAAGTACTGATAAAATTTAGTGTGAAAAAACATCAAGAAATAATAAATAATAATAAATCCTCAAAATATATATGTTTATATATATACACATGTGTATTTAGAGAGACGGAGAGAGAGAGAGAGAGAGAGAGAGAGAGAGAGAGAGAGAGAGAGAGAGAGAGAGAGAGAGAGAGAGATATTGAAACATTGGGTATGTATGTATATCTTATTTTGTAGTAAATCAATTATTAATGTAAATATTTCATTTGTAAATATTATTTTCCACAAGAATAATTTGAACCTGTTTTATTTTCTACATTAACTTATACTTTATGACCTCGATAACAATGAACGTTTAATCATGAGCATTACCTAACGGAAATTACAACAAAACATTTTTTATCAATAATAATAACGGAAAAAAAAGAACATAATAATTTTGTCGTGTAAAGTTATTTATTTATTTTGATTTCTTTTGTTACTGCAGTAAATGAAACAACGACATTGTTAACAGAGTAAAGTTCTTGCTGAGTTGTTACATTGTTAACAGAGTAAAGTTCTTGCTGAGTTGTTACATTGTAATCAGAGTAAAGTTCTTGCTGAGTTGTTACATTGAAGCGTTTCAATTTTTGTAAATACATTTAATTGAAGTGTTTATTGAATGCTAAATGCGATCTAGAAATCAACGATTTATGAGATTGTTCGAATTAAATTAAGTCAAACAAAACCAGTCTCTTTTGGTAAGAGCTTCTGTGAGATTTTCAACAGTGTCATATGACTCTTGGCAGATGTTGTCACGTCACTGTGAGTTAATGTGTCATTTACCTGAATCATTCAATGAGTTAATGTGTCATTTAACTGAACCATACAATGAGTTAATGTGACATATAAATAAACCCTTCAATGAGTTAATGTGACATCACAGTGAACGCTTCCCAGCGAATGAACAAATTAATAAGAAATGAACATTTATTTTTAGAGAAGTAAGCCACATTATGAGCATATTTTTCTTTTCTCTGGGTGTGATCCGGAAGCTTGGTGTCGGAAATTTGGGGCATTTGATAGTCAAGGGGAATTTTAGCGAGGGGTGGGGGTGGGGCGTGGTTTATTAAATATTTAAGACATTCAAATTACGTTAAAGTTTTTCAAACTGGTGCTGTTACTTATCATTTTTAGAAATATATACACTAGCGTGTTTATTTCTAATGGAAAATATACACTCACAGACTCAAACAAAGAGTTCAACACAATAGTTTTATATCTAGACCATCTTTTACAAAGATTTACATAAAGGCCAAACCAAGAGCAGATAAATTGTTTTATGGGAAGTTTTGTTATTTAAATGTAAACGTCATAGATGAGTGGTAGGTAGCAGAGAAAAGGCTAGTTTAAAAGCCAAACAGGCAATATTTGACTCAAACGCCAAACAGGCAATATTTGACTCAAACGCCAAACAGGCAATATTTGGCTCAAAAGCCAAACGGCAATGCTTGGCTAATTTTACATTAGCGATAGACTTTGTAAAGACAAAAGTTGCAGACACTTTACTGTGTTTTTCAAAATTTTCCTTCGTTTGTACATAATTAGTCAATGTAAATTGATATTAATTGTTGAACTTAATTTATAAATATTTTTAAAGAATAATATATTTATTGAATAAGTCGATTAATCTAACGGTATAGTCAAAGGCTTTTTGTCTTACTTGCCATTTTCTTAGTTTTAGAATACATCTTAAATCTAATCGCTAATCCCTGATAGGATTAATCCTCGTACTATAATCTATTGAGTCCATACGTGAACATATATTGATGACGAAACACACATAAAGTCTCTTCACCTTTTGATGACCTCTGACCCTCGTCGAGATGATCAGATCCAATTCTCAAAAGTAAACGTTTTCAAAAAAAAAAATTGACAAGGACTACGTAGTAGAGGCCGTGAGTTCAAGTCTGTACTACGAAACGGAAATAGAATTTGGGTTGATACCCATCATGTCAGTGTTTCCCAATGTGTGGTACGCGTGCCCCTGGGGGTATACAAAGTGTTTGGTGGGGGTGCACGCTGCACCGGGGTGAGAACATTTGGTAAACATGCCCAGCTAAAGTGTAAATAATGAAATGATGGGGAAATGTTGATCTTGAAAACAACAGGCAAGTTTTTTTTTTCACTAGGGATACTGAATATTACGAAAATTAAAACAAAAGGGGGTACAAAGTTGTCGATGGTTTGGGAACCACTGTATTAATTCATTGTATCGATCATTTGTATTTGTACATCGATATAACTTTGTTTTAATATAATTATTACCCCCAGCTGTTATTATTGTTGTTAATACTATTTTTGTCTACAACCGATGATGTCACAAGTTTTAGGCTGGACATTTACTGGACAAAATGTAGCAATTAAATGACCATAAAAAGTCATAACTTTATTTGAGTCACACAACGCGCTTTTAGTGAATTAATTTATACCAATATCTATTCTGAAACATTTATGTATACCAATATCTACTCTTAAACATTAATGTATACTAATATCTATTCTTAAACATTAATGTATACTAATACCTACTCTTAAACATTAATGTATACCAATATCTACTCTTAAACATTAATGTATACTAATATCTACTCTTAAACATTGATGTATACTAATGTCTACTCTTAAACATTAATGTATACTTGTATCTTCTCTAAGCAAACATTAATTTATACCAATATCTACTCTTAGCAAACATTTATACATACCAATATCTACTCTTAAACATTAATGTATACCAATATCTACTCTTAAACATTAATGTATACCAATATCTACTCTTAAACAGTAATGTATACTAATATTTACTCTTAAACATTAATGTATAACAATATCTACTCTTAAACATTAATGTATACCAATATCTACTCTTAAACATTAATGTATACCAATATCTACTCTTAAACATTAATGTATACCAATATCTTCTCTTAGCGGTTTATATATTCAAATAAACAGCTTGAAATAACAAAGGGAATTTAATTTAAGAAAAAATACGAATGTAAGTAATTCAAAATAAATTATTTAATTCAACAAAACTGAGTAGTGTTTATACTTTTACTGTGCGGGAGAATTTTGAAATAAAACAAAGATTGTCTCAGTATGAACACAATATTGTGGTGCACTGTTAGGACAGCGTGCTTGCTAATAAAATCCTCTGACGAGCAGTCATAAGAGACATCCAGTAAAAGTATCATGCTGTTCACATCAGCTGTACAGAAGACTAATAGTTCATTCACTTATTTTTCTTTGTTTATGTCATGTACATTTACTATAGAACATAGAAAGCGCATTAAAAAAACTTCTTTGATGAAAATGTAATTGACCTATTTAATGTCATATTATTTTCTCCAACCCAGAAGACCCCTTCTCGTCCCAGGCTAGCACATCCGTGAATTCAACACTCCGGTACAGTCGACAGCCAAACATCGATCTCACTTTATTTCGTTCATACACAGCAGACTATCAACTATCCGGCCTAAATGTGACTAATGGGCAAGCCGGATATCTAAAAATAAAAATAATTTGGAGCCTTTTAAATCCTCAGTTTCTGCTACATTCGATCCAATAAACATTGACCTAACTTTTGACTTGACATGTTGCAACTCTGTCGTCTACACTCTATACGTTGCAACTTTGTAGTCTACACTCTATATGGTGCAACTTTGTATTCTACACTCTACACGTTGCAACTTTGTAGTCTACACTCTATACGTTGCCACTTTGTAGTCTACACTCTATATATTGCAACTCTGGGGTCTACATTCTACTTAAATTATAATTAGACAAATGAACAAACACAACAATCGCAGACCAAATATACAGACATAAGGATTTTGTATTAACAAGGAAATTGGCGTTAAAAGCCGAACATTCCCCCCCCCCCCCCCCATGTATTTTTCATTGTATGTCTAGTCTCTCATAGAAGCTAGTAGTGAGATATGTTTGCCAACCTCTTGACCTGTAACCTCTATAAAATGCTCCATGAATACGGCAGTTATGTTTGTTTGAGTGTGGTTGTGTGTGTGTGTGTGTTTTTTGTGTGCGTGTTCTAGTGTCTGTGAGTGTGTGTGTGTGTGTGTGTGTGTGTGTATGGCTTTAGGCCTGATAGTCTGTATCTTACAGCTTTTCTTTTCAATATAACTCTCGTGGGCTTTCAATGAAATTCTTTGTTTATCCGTACAAACCGCCATATGATACAAACACATTACACAAATTACATATACAAAATGGCCGTTTCCAATGTTCCTTCTAATCTTCCTTAGGTGTTGTGGCCTATTGGATAGTGGCCGTGACCAACTTTTGAAATTGTTTGCTCTGTAAGGGTACATACCTACCTAAGGGTACATACATACCTAAGGGTACATACCTACCTAAGGGTACATACCTACCTAAGGGTACATACCTACCTAAGGGTACGTACATATCTAGGGGTACATACCTACCTAAGGGTACATACCTACCTAAGGGTAGATACCTACCTAAAGGTACATACCTACCTAAGTGTACATACATACCTAAGGGTACGTACTCGGTAAATTAAATTAATGTTTGCTAAGAGTAGATATTGGTATAAATTAATGTGCGCTCGCTGAACTGAATGCGACTGTATCAATGTGTCTGTGTGTGTGTGTGTGTGTATATATATATATATATATATATATATATATATATAAAAACGGACCAAATAACTCTACCATTAAGAAATCGTCTTACTGACTATCTCGAGTCATTGACATTCCAGCTGATAATAATAGTATGTATACGAAGTAAATTATAACTGCCCATCATATGATAAGACAAAATCTACCAGCAGTAATGTCTTCAGCTACCGGTAAACAAACACCATCTGGTTGTAATGATAGTCAATGCAGGGGAACACATTAGATTAATAAAATTGTCATACCGTAACTTAATAAAAACTGGGCCTAAATTTCACATTGTTATGTCAAATAATATAAATTATTATAATATTTACATTGATGCGGGTATTGCCATTTATTGGTTGAAATTTATATCAATTTATTGCACTGAAGATAACCAAAACTAAAAAAAAAGACCGATTCATATTTGTAAATAGGTGTTTAATTATGTAAATATTGTGTTAAACATGGGTGAGTCATCGGCATGGAGAAATAGGCCTTTGCTGAATTCCATGGTTGGTATTTCAATTTAACTATTCCGTATTTGTGTTTATCGCCGATACTTGTGCTGCGACTATATGGAAGTTAGAATATTGCAGACGACTTGAGACTTGAGAGACGATGACAGATATTCATAGGGGAAGGGACGTAATTCATCTCACATCATTTTATTGTGTATGTATTTCTTATTCAAATATATATATATATATATATATATATATATATATATATATATATATACATATGAACGTTTCTACTCAGTGATTTATAAGAGACTGGCAAGTCTGTCATACTACAAATAATATATATACACCTTCCCAGAGGTAGAAGTTCCACAGAACAGAAATAATACATACAATAATATACATCAAATAATTCTACAATTAAATATACCCATGACACTATATATCGATGAACATAATATAACCACATTCAATATTGTACAAAAAACAAGACTTAAATCAGAGATAAGACAATTATCGAAAGATTTTTAAAAAAATGTTTAGGTTATTAAAACATCCATGGAAATATAAAGCCAGGTTTCTGAGGCCCGATATCTCGTACAAATACATGATAGTAATGATATCTTTATTAATACACATATATGTGATAACAATATTCGTATGAATGATTTGTATCTGCCAATAATAAATGGAGACTAAAAGATTTTTCGCGACTTTAAATCGTAAAAAAAATCGTTTCACATTTAGTCAAACTGCTATTATATATGCGCCAATGAAAGTGTTTAGTGTGAAGTCCCTGATAGTGTGAGATGAAATCTCTTAGATCCTATAAACCACTAATGGGACGGTTTGTTATGGTGCCCTTCTTTCATTCCCACATTAGCCTATAATGCCATGAAGGCACCACGGGAGATATACTGGCAGCTTACACTGTGACCTGAAATATCAATTGGTTCTCACCGGAGATTAAACCATGGTCTCTAAGGTCGACAGTCGAACGCTTTATCGCACGACCATCCGTTCCCACTTAAAAAAAAAAACAACAACCGTGTAATATAGTGTGGTGTAATGGCCATGGAGGAACCACGGGACACATGAAGGGAACTTCAACCATGACCTGAAAAAGTGCCATATATATATATATATATATATATATATATATATATATATATATATATATATATATATGTATATATATAAGTGCTATAGATATATATGTAAAAGTGCTATAGATATATCTGTAAAAGGGCTATAGATATATATGTAAAAGGGCTATAGATATATCTGTAAAAGGGCTATAGATATACCTGTAAAAGTGCTATAGATACACCTGTAAAAGTTCTATAGATATATCCGTAAAAGTCCTAACACAACATTGTATGCACCATGGCAAGTAACCATACTCTGAGAGAACCGATACACCCCTTCTCCAGTAACAACGCTGTAACTGCCTGTAACTATCTCTGATAAAAAGCAGAATATTTTTTTTGGTGAGGATAATATAGAAAAAAAACAGGGTGCGTGGTTGGGGGGGGGGAGGGAGGGAGGTGTAGGGTGGTGCTTGGGGGCGCAACTTGTTTGCCGACAGAATCTGTTGCGTTGTCAGTCGGACAGAGCAAATAGGAGGATGGTTTATATTCCGTTGACACAGGGGGAAACCTCTGTTTGGACACGGGTCGGCCGCTGAAGGCATGGGTCTCGCTGCCCGATGACACGCCAGTCAACAGAACACATTTTCTTTCCATTCTTTTTTATTGTGGCAGCGAAATTGAAGGAAGGAAGGGAGAAAAAAATAAAAAAGATTAAAGGCGGAAGCCACCCTGACCACCCGCCGCGAGCGCCCCCGCACCCTTCCCCCCCCCGCACCCTTCCCCCCTCTCCGCACCCTTCCCCAGATTCACTTCCAATTTCTACGTCAAATAAATAGGGAAATTCCGATCATATGATATGTCTATGGGGGAGTTCCCGAAATGTAAATATGAAATAGCGTTTTATAATAATTGGACAAATTATGTAGGGACTGTTGGAGGATAAAGGAGGAAAACGTTCAGTGTCGGCCAACTAAATAGAGGAGACATGTTCATATTGATGTTACTTTATGAACTATTTTGTTCAAGTGCCAGGACAGTTGCTCATTTTGAACTGTTTTTTTTTTTTTACATTTGTTTCTTCACTGAAGTTTTAAAAAGAAGTATTTAGCTTGTTCTATAAATAGACCGGCATAGTATCATCTTGTAATAGTTGGAATACGTTGTTCCAGGTGCGTCGGAAATATAGGTCAATGAATTAGGGTTATGGTGCAGGCGGATGATTTAGGATGGTTGTTGGTTTCTCTGAAACACATACACATGTTTAGTAATATAGGACTTGTAATGATAGATAGAACACAAGATGGATGGACAGATATATAGACAGACAGACTAGACTGACGGAAAAACAGTTAGACATATATATATATATATATATATATATACATATATATATATACATATATATATATATATATATATATATATTTATAGATTGATTGATAGATATATTGATAGATAGATAGATAGTTAGATAGATAGGTAGGTAGGTAGGTAGATAGATAGATAGATAGATAGATAGATAGATAGATAGATAGATAGATAGATAGATAGATAGATAGATAGATAGATAGATAGATAGATAGATAGATAGATAGATAGATAGATAGATAGATAGATAGTCATGCCAAAAACAAGTAACATCACAAGCCTGACATTTTCAAACTGTCCCACAAATCTAAATTATGTAAATTATGAAATATTATTTCAATTATAATCAGAAACAACTAATTTAAAAGAACGATGGGGGAAACTACCAATCAATTTTTTTATTCGTAATGCCATTGTACATATTTTTATAGAAATCTGCTGGTATACCAAGTAACAATAACTCCTTAAAATATAAATCTATTTTTTGATCAGAATATTTCATCAGACGGAACTTTCATTTGAATGATCTATCATCACATGATGAGGCAAAATAAAAGTCTCGATAGAAATAATAACATATTATTTTAGTCCACTACCTGGGGCCAGGTTGGTTGTGTGAGGTGGGGGGCGGGGGGGAGGGGGGAAGAACAACGTACGCAAGTAGACTACTATGATAGACCTGGTGTCGTGGAGACACACAAATAGGTCGATTTGATGAGACATTAGCCAGGGTCACGTGATGTTCCGTGACCTTTAGTGATCTCTGAGAATAGACAGTGATAATCTACGAGAAAAATGAGGGGGGGGGGAGAGTAGGCGTAAATGTGGGGGAGGGGTGGTGGAAAGGGGACGTCCATAGATCCAAGTCATGCGACTGCAAGTTTGAAAACAAAGTGTATACATTGGAGAAGGGGGATAGAGAGAGGAGAGAGGGAGAACGAGATAGATAGAAAAAGTTAGATGCATGATTAAACAGGTAGAGATTAAAAATGTCAGACAAATTATGCAAGGAGAGAGAGAGAGAGAGAGAGAGAGAGAGAGAGCATGTTCAATGGACTAGATGCGACACAATGAACGCCAAAATCAATAAGTATTATCCTACAAACTGGAATTATCTGTGCTTTTGTTCTAGACAATTTACCTGTTATTATTATGTCCAGGAATGTAATCATAACGACCTATATACAACAAACAAACTACTTTGTGCTACTAACGAATCACCCTACGGCGTTTCAAGGTCTAGAAAAAGAAAAATCATTGAATTCATTTTCCGACTGAGTTGTGTATTGTACTTGTGTCTTACTGTCCACTGATTTGTGTATTGTACATGTGTCTTACTGTCCACTGAGTTGTGTATTGCAATTGTGTCTTACTGTCCACTGAGTTGTGTATTGTACTTGTGTCTTACTGTCCACTGAGTTGTGTATTGTACTTGTGTCTTACTGTCCACTAAGTTGTGTACTGTACTTGTGTCTTACTGTCCACTGAGTTGTGTATTGTACTTGTGTCTTACTGTCCACTAAGTTGTGTATTGTACTTGTGTCTTACTGTCCACTGAGTTGTGTATTGCACTTGTGTCTTACTGTCCACTGAGTTGTGTATTGCACTTGTGTCTTACTGTCCGACTGAGTTGTGTATTGCACTTGTGTCTTACTGTCCACTGAGTTGTGTATTGCACTTGTGTCTTACTGTCCACTGAGTTGTGTATTGCACTTGTGTCTTACTGTCCACTGAGTTGTGTATTGCAATTGTGTCTTACTGTCCACTGAGTTGTGTATTGTACTTGTGTCTTACTGTCCACTGAGTTGTGTATTGTACTTGTGTCTTACTGTCCACTAAGTTGTGTACTGTACTTGTGTCTTACTGTCCACTGAGTTGTGTATTGTACTTGTGTCTTACTGTCCACTAAGTTGTGTATTGTACTTGTGTCTTACTGTCCACTGAGTTGTGTATTGCACTTGTGTCTTACTGTCCACTGAGTTGTGTATTGCACTTGTGTCTTACTGTCCACTGAGTTGTGTATTGCACGTGTGTCTTACTGTCCACTGAGTTGTGTATTGCACTTGTGTCTTACTGTCCGACTGAGTTGTGTATTGCACTTGTGTCTTACTGTCCACTGAGTTGTGTATTGCACTTGTGTCTTACTGTCCACTGAGTTGTGTATTGCACTTGTGTCTTACTGTCCGACTGAGTTGTGCATTGCACTTGTGTCTTACTGTCCGACTGAGTTGTGCATTGCACTTGTGTCTTACTGTCCGACTGAGTTGTGCATTGCACTTGTCTCTTACTGTCCACTGATTTAATATTTGATGACGTATACATCTCAATGTGTTCCAGATTCATAACGCTGATGTGTGTGTTGTTTATTTAAATCTAACCACTTGGTAGGTTGCTCTACTATCGTCCCCGGGGTCCGGGGTTCAAGCCCAGGGGAATGCTTGTGGTCCTTTTTTAGTATCAGGTCGCAGGGAAAGTTCTCAAGTCAACCCAGGTTTAAAAATGGGTAAATGACATTAAAATGGGGGAAGTAATGCGTCTGGGCAAGGTGGTGGTCACATGATCTCATTAATATGCCTCGGCTACAGGCACAGAACTCACCCAATGGTCTTCATGGGCTAAATGAAATCTTAAAATTGAATTTTTTTTTATATGTATTAATTTTATCTGTTTATTTATTGACAACAATTGTTACATTGATTACAATTGTTACATGGATTACAATTGTTACATTACAATTGTTACATTGATACAATTGTTACATTTTTGATACAATTGTTACATTGATTACAATGGTTACAACCCGTTGTTTAAAAATTATTTCCCAACGCCTTGTACATAGATTGATCAGTAATAAGTATCTAAAGGCATTCAAAGTAGTTTTAAATGTATAAGTATTTTGAAGTATTATGAATTAACATATTGTTGTAATATTGAAATAGTAATTGTGAGATTATTCTAATATCAATATATTCTCAATATCTTATCGATACATTACTTGATATTGATTTATTTGTTCACAGTCTCTTATCATTGACTTTTTATTTAAAAGTACTTTGTTCTCGGGCATAATAATCCAATAGCCAGCCTCCTGATTGGATATTACAAAATTCTTAAATCTGTGCACAATTATATCTTTCAACAATCTCTGCCCACTTGTTATTGTAAATAACTTGTTGGAAAATAGACATTTATTTAACCTTTTCTGATCGAGCACTTGCAGACGATTAAACCGTTTTATAAATACAATACTAGACTGCTAGAACTACACCACAGAGGTGAATAAAGAAATAGAAGAAAAATATAATTGTATAATTATAAATATCAAGGGGATGAACTCTTGTGTCAATAGCAGGTCCTCCCTTCTGCCATGAAGTTATTGTCCATCGTCATATCCAGAAGAACAAAACTGAAATAAAGGGTTACATAAGTTGAAGACAAATAAATGTTGGTCTCTGAGGGCTTTCTGAAGATGTTGGTTCAGTTGGGTGAAGCTAAGTGAAACTTTAGAGGCAGACGGTCATACAGTGTCGACTGACATCAATTGCGAGTCGATTGTTCTTATGTGGACGATCCACACGTGTTAAGTGTGTATGTGTGTGTGTGGAGATGATGAGTACAAGTTGTGGTAATAACCACACTGTCGCGATAATTGACACGTGCGCGTCGTTTGACTGTGTCGTCACATGGAGGAAACTTGGCGATTTCTTTTGCTCACTTCTGTGCCTGTTGTATCAGATGTTAATAGTACTTAATACCTCCAACATCAAGTACTTGGTGAGTACCTTCGATAGCTGTTTTTGTGGCTTTCGTCCAAAACCTACGTTTGACTGACAGTGTTTGATAGTAACTTGACATTTCACTCACTCTCACCCCCCCTCCCTCGGCCACCCTTCCCCATATTCCCTGTTCAGTCACTGTGACTTTTTTGATGCGCCATCTCAAGGTAGAATACAGATAATTGCATATCCTTATCTTCGACACAAGAGTTAGTTTGGTGCCAGATGCGTTGCCGCGACGCTGGTTGCGGAGTGAAATCCCAGGTTCATTTCAATCAATTAGGACAAACTGTTTTTGATTAATACCCCTGTGGTTCATCTGTGATCTTTTGCCACCCCGGATATTAGACTCGAAAGATGAAAAAAAAAAGATCATCACACAGCTATAAATTGTGGTTTTCATAAAAAGATCATCACACAGCTATAAATTGTGGTTTTCATAAAAAGATCATCACACAGCTATAAATTGTGTTCTCATAAAAAAGATCATCACACAGCTATAAATTGTCATTTTCATAAAAAAGATCATCACACAGCTACAAATAGTGATTTTTATAAAAAAGATCATCACACAGCTATAAATTGTGATTCTCATAAAAAAGATCATCGCACACCTATAAATTGTGATTCTCATAAAAAAGATCATCGCACACCTATAAATTGTGATTCTCATAAAAAAGATCATCACACAGGTATAAATTGTGATTTTTCAAAAAAAAAAGGAAAAAAAGAATAATAATTCAAATACAAACACAAAAGTTTACAAAAGGTATTATTTAACCAAACAAAACACACCGCCATTCGGCTTTATGTTTCTGTGGATGAAACTGAACTCCGGATAAAAAACTACCGATAGACAGAAGAATGGGGAATGAAAGTCAATTTGTCCTGTGCCCAATTCATGTGTGTGATATGAAGATAGGAAGCGCTGTTAAATAACTTCTGTAGGAACCTGTTCATATCGCCATTAGCTGGCACGGCGACTATGATAAATGACATGACCCGCTCCCTTGTACGGGCCGTGGGGGTTAAAGGAGAGATAACCCACAGGGGCTCCCCCCCCCACACCACATTGTTCGCATGTTGTCAGAGTTAATATTTATTAGCCCTTGACTTTTTGTTAGATACAATTTCTTTCACCCTCATAGGTAAATCCCCATCTCGCCCCCCTCCCTCTCCCCTGAATAATGTCGACGCTTCACATTTACGAAGTAAAGTTTTGGGCTGGATTAAATGTACCTCGCAGTAGGTTGACTTAGTGTATGGGTACCGCAGTGATAGTCTTGAGGTTGTACATTGGGTATAATAGGTATAGTCATGATGTTGTACATGAGTTATAGTAAGGATAGTCTTGATGTTGTACCAGAGGCGTAGCTGGGGGCGGGGGGTACATATGTCCCCGGGCTACGAGGTTCAGGGGCGCCAAATGGTATATTTTACATATAATATTATATGGTTTTCGAATGGGCGGGGGGCGCTAAAAAGGTAAAATGCCCCTGGCGCGAGTTGCCTTGCCCACCCCTCGCTACGCCTTTGTGTTGTACATGAGTTATAGTAAGGATAGTCATGATGTTGTACCTGAGATAATGCAGAGTTATGAGTATCGCATATCTTAATTTAATATCGAAGGTACAAAAGGGAAATAGTAACAAAAGTCTTGATGTTGTACCCGTGCTAGACAGGGGAAATAGTAACAAAAGTCTTGATGTTGTACCCGTGCTAGACAGGGGAAATAGTAACAAAAGTCTTGATGTTGTAACCGTGCTAGACAGGGGAAATAGTAACAAAAGTCTTGATGTTGTACCCGTGCTGGACAGGCGAAACAGTACCAAAAGTCTTGATGTTGTACCCGTGCTAGACAGCTGATTGTGTGGGTACTGTTGTGTACTGTATAAATTGGAATGCATTCCAATGGTCAAGAAGGTTGATGGGAGAGTAAACAAGAATTGCAGTTTATGTTCTACTGCAGCAAAACTTGCAGATTATTTATTAAAGAGAAATTTGAGAAACCTACAAAGTTGACCCTGTGTTTGTGAGACTGAGGCCCGGGACTACAAAGCGCTGGCCATGGGTTCGGGCCTCAAAGACTCCATTTACTGAGGCCCATCGTGGTGACTACATTAACTATGTCCCACCGTGGTGCCTCCATAACTAAGTCCCACTGTAGTGCCTCCATAACTAAGTCCCACTGTAGTGCCTTCATAACTAAGTCCGACCGTGGTGCCTGCATAACTAAGTCCCATCGTGGTGCCACCATAACCAATTTATCTCGGATGTGGCGTCATTGTACAAACAAACTGTGGCTGGCATCCTTGAAAGCCCCACTTATGTAGCCTATAAACCATAACGCGTCTTGCAAATATGCGTTTAATATCTTTAATAATAGATAAAAAAATATTCCATAAACGCTGTTGGTTTTTATTGAAATATGCACTAATCGAATTCACTCATTAATTATTCATTAAGATTTTTTAATCCCGTTCACTACTTCTGAGCCATGATTTATTAAGTAAATAGAATAGAGAGTATATTATTATTTCAGAATAAACCGCGCAATTTGTGTGTGACCATACCGGAACCAGATGGATGTTTTAATATGCATCAATAATACAAAACATTTCTAAGGCTCCTCCCCTTCCCCCTTTTACGGCTGGCTTGAGTTTTAACCCTTTCCAGCTTGCTTATCTTCTTAACGCAGAGAAAAGAAACAATTTCACGGAGGTTTTTACGGATATTTAAGGGTTAAATTTTTTAAACTGCCGATACTCTGAATACAAACAACCACACATACACACAGCCACACAGCCACACATACACACAGCCACACATACACACAGACACACATACACACAGCCACACATACACACATACACATAGCCACACATACACACAGCGACACATACACAGTACACACATACACACAACCACACATACACACAGTCACACACATACACACAGACACACATACACACAGACACACAGCCACACAGCCACACATACACACAGCCACACATACACACATACACACAGCCACACATACACACAGCCACACATACACACAGACACACATACACACAGACACACAGCCACACAGCCACACATACACACAGCCACACATACACACAGCCACACATACACACATACACACATACACACAGCACACATACACACAGCCAAACATACACACAACCACACATACACACAACCATATATATACACGGCGAGCTTATTTTCCACATGGTCTGTTAAGAAGAATAGAATATGACTAATGGTTTATAATCTGTTGAATCAGACCAGTAGTACGGTGAATTTAATAGATCGACAGAGAACAGGCAGATGTCCTTATTGATAGAGTAGGCAGACTCAGATCTACTTGTACATCTATCTTTCTGTCTTATATCTATCTATCTATCTATCTATCTATCTATCTATCTATCTATCTATCTATCTATCTATCTGTCTTCCATACCTAATTTTAAAAATGTGTTTATTTCAGTTTATTTAACGTTATGTAAATATGATATTCTATATGTATTTGTTACAAAGTCGTAGTATGTCTGTAAGTCACAATAAGAAATTTATTAATAATTCACTAAATATGTTTAAAATTCATACAACTAGGGTTATCGAACATCAACATTTTTTTTTAAAATGGGAAAAACGAAACTACTTTGGTCTGTGTGTGCGTGTGGGGGGGGGTAGGGTGGTGTCGGTTGTAAATAAATTCAGTCTGGAAATGTATTTACTCAATTTATAAAAATTCAAATGTAATGTTGTTTGTTTATTGAGACATTTGCCTGGTGCAAAATGTGGTTTAGGTAATAGCAGTCATCGATGAGTGGGGGGGGGGAGAGACGTCATTATGTGATAATATTATGTAAAACCAAGTGTCAAGCTGCAGGTGTGTGTTGTTCATATTCAAATTGATAACTTAAAAAAAATCTATAGCTGATTGTCAAGTCCTAGAAACATAATCCTTACTTACAACTATGTGATACGGAACAATTTCACACGCGACTTTAACAATACTCTAAATAAATACAAGTATGAATTGTTTTTTTTTTATTTAAAATGGTCCTAATTAGTTTTATGTATTATTAAATATAATTCATAGTTAAAAAATTGAATTCAGTTGGTAATATCTCACGCGAAAATATTATTAACACATACTTTTAAAATAAAATTATAATAACAAACAAAAAATGTACACTGTTTTATTTAAATTTGAATGAAATCAAGGGAGGGTACTCGCACAGACAAAAAAAAAAACAATACAACAAAAATCATCACTCAGGGGATGCCCGTGTAAGGATATAAGAATAAATATCTGAGATATTGTTTATAACAAATGTCATGTGATAGGAAATGTGACAAGTATATGTGACAAGTATTGATCATCGTACAATATGACACTGTGATGTGATCACAATCTATTCACTATGTGGTATTACATTATCAAATACAATTACACAACGGAGTTCATACCTGCCCACTCAATCATTTACTTACGTGAGTGGAAAAAAAAAATCAAAACAAAAATTAATTACCATTTTATTTATGGATATTTGTTGTGTTTTAAAACTATTCCAGGTAGTGCGCAGGCCTTAAGCCGGATACTTGAGAGTGTGCAGTAAGCCCTGTTCATTAAATATAATATAATACATAACATTAAAGAAGTAATATTTGATTCAAGAATCAATGTCAATGTAAGTACTGACAATTTAATTTAAAAGTTGTTAGAAGAAATCATTAACAATTAAAAGTTATTTTTAAAATAAAATTGTTTTTCGTGTTCAAAGAACATCGCCATTGTTGCACAATGTTATCCTATCATTGTCTTGATAAGTCTCCAGTAATCTATCAGCCATGATGGTCAGGAATCTTATCAGCCATGATGGTCAGGAATCTATCAGCCATGATGGTCAGGAATCTATCAGCCATGATGGTCAGGAATCTATCAGCGATGATGGTCAGGAATCTATCAGCCATGATGGTCAGGAATCTATCAGCCATGATTGGTCAGGAATCTATCAGCCATGATTGGTCAGGAATCTATCAGCCATGATGGTCAGGAATCTATCAGCCATGATGGTCAGGAATCTATCAGCCATGACGGTCAGGAATCTATCAGCCATGATGGTCAGGAATCTATCAGCCATGACGGTCAGGAATCTATCAGCCATGATGGTCAGGAATCTATCAGCCATGATGGTCAGGAATCTATCAGCCATGATGGTCAGGAATCTATCAGCCATGATAGATTTCAGATATTCATAGCCAATTTAGAAAACGGACATTTTTATTTATTTTTTTAGGTCACTGGATCTTTATAGGCCACAGGATTGAAACTATCTGGACCGGATCGATTCCGCCCCTTTTGATGTTGGCGGCAGTAATCGGGCTTAGTCTGACCGTCTGCCAGTGTCAGGGTATGATGGGATCAAAAACAATGTGACAGGGGTGGCGAATGATGGGGACGTGGGGGGGGGGGGAAGCTGAATCGGGTGGGTGTGGGGATTAGAAGGGCAAACATTAAATCGTGGCACACAAAGGGTCTCTCTATACGTAACACTCCGATGCTCTTCAAGTCGATGTAAATTATTTGTTTGTGTTTGACGCCATGAGAGTAATGCACTACCATTGACTTTAGATGCAACACGCAGCGATTTGAATTTACAACGTCTAGACATGAGACTTACGGTCTTAAGTAAGGAGTAAGAAGTAACTTTTCTAAATAAACATCAATATAATTGATGAAGTAGTTATATCAGTTTGGAACTCACTTTGAGCATTTAGTACATTAAGGAGCTGAAGAAATTAATGAATTAAACATTATTAGCTTAAATATAATGACAATATCGATACAAATATAAATACATCGATCTCATGATTTGTCCCTGTTGAAATAAAAAAAAACTACAACTGACAGTTGACTGAATGTTCGAAGTAATTGTCTGTCCGACACATTTACGCTGATCGTTATCGTCTGCTAGCCCCCATCCCCCCCCCGCCTCGAAATGAAGGTCATTCTATTTATGTCAGCCATTTCGGAAGGCCTTATTGACAATTTGACCTCTTTGGGTGAAATGTGATGTTTTATATTTTTATACATCAGCGGAACTAAAGTAGAATATTGTCTTCTTTGACCTCTGGGTAACATTGTCTTCTTTGACCTCTGGGTGTAAGTTTATTGAACTGCAGTTCAGGAAATGATGAAACATTGGTGTGCAGATGTAGGAAACATGGAGATGACAGAGGAGCAGAAGTTAGAGGTTTAAAAAAATGGACATACATAAGAGATGACAGACAAACGAGCGGACACACTGATGCACAGAAAGAGGGACAGACAGGCGGTATTTTAACAGAGAAACATACTGACAGCAAGACCAACAGACGTGAAAAGGGAGAAAGGAATGTTAGACAGACATTTTTTTAGCAGACGTACAGACAGGCGTGTGAATAGACACTTTCTGCGTTTGTTTTAATGTTCATTATCAGAGACATTACGAGCTTCACTTTGAGAGCACACAAACACACACACAGGCACACACAAACACACACAGACACACACATACACACACATGAACACACATACACGGAGCAATCAATAGCAATATCATAATTAATGCCGCACCAGTTTATTCAATTTCACAAGGTTTAATAAAATAAACATTAGTATCGCTCCAGTGGCAAGTTACGTCTATCCGTACTCCTAACGGCAACAGACTTACGCCGACCGTGGCTATCTGCACGACTAGAGTGAATAGCCGACCGTTTACATCTAGAACCATTAGTTCCTATAGCTATTAGTGGAACCTACGGCGACACGTGGGAATAGACGGCCAACATTGTCAACCTATGGACTTTAATCTCAAAAAACAGATGTGTGGATGAGTGTGTCTGTATGGGTGTGTGTGGATAAGAGTGTCTGTATGGGTGTGTGTGTGTATGGGAAGATGGGTGTCTTTAAAAAATGAGATGCCGCGTGAAAGATTTTCTTTTCAGCTTGAAATTTGAAAGCTAATCTGACTAATCGCCGTGCAATAAATGAAAGCTAATCATACCAATCGCTGTACAGAGATGAAAGTGATAGGACGGGATACAGAGCGATTACTTTTGATGATGGTTAGAGGCTAATGTTAGAATGTTTTGCCCGGGTAGATGTAAGAAAATTAAAATAGTGCTTCATTCTTGTCACCCTGAACTTTGTTTAAATGTAGAAAATGTCGGGGCCGTACTTTGCAATTGGCCAACTAGGCCTGTCTAGACATCCACTGCTAAAAAATGTGGCCCTCATTTTGAAAGTCGTCTGCCAAATGAAGGAAGTTCTGGCGTATTATCGTTTATCGTTGAGTAAAGTGAAAATGGAATCCACCAACCAATAAATTTGACGCCATTCAATATGTCCACAGCTGAATAATGATTCTATTAAATACTTAGCCTTTCAATCAATTCTCTATCGTTCTTTTAAAAAAACAATGTAAACAATGACGAGGAAATAAATGTTATTTTGTGGGCAAGAAACAAACAAACAAACAATGGACAAAGATTTTGTAGGACAAGAAATGTCATGTCAACTGACTTCCGGTTATACCCAGTGCACCCACAGCGGTAAACTGACTTTGTTGGTATATTTGTTGATTTAATTCAGCGAGGCGAGGTTGAAAGTAAATTGATCATTTGTCCTGGGGGGGGGGATTTAGATAGAAGATAATAGAGAAGACTATAATTACAGACAAACGCATAGATAATGGGACAGGCAGGCAGATATATAGATAAATAAATAGATGGATAGATAAATAGATATAAATGAATAGAAAGATCGATAGATAGATCGATAGATAGATAGATAGATAGATAGATAGATAGATAGATAGATAGATAGATAGATAGATAGATAGATAGATAGATAGATAGATAGATAGATAGATAGATAGATAGATAGATAGATAGATAGATAGATAGATAGCCTCACCTAGTATTGTGACCAACTAAAATCTGTCACCCCTCCACCAACACTTCTCCCACAACTCAGTGTTTTAGTCCAGGTTTACAGTATCGTCTGAAGAAACCGACATAATCGATACGCAGCCATCAATCAAAGACTAATCTGTACCAATGTCCTTCTGGTTGGGGGGGGGGACCAGGACAAGTAACACAACTGTTTGAGTTAAACCTCTTAACAAACTCGGGGGGGGGGAGGGCAGAAGACGCTCACCTTGCGATACTACCAGGTGAATTGTTTTAAATGTAACACAGACAGTCGTTTTGTCTTTATAGTGTTTACAGTACATATAATGTGATAAGCAGAGCCGGTCTAAGGAAATTTGGGACCCATTTTGGGGGAAAAGAATTAGTTGAGCTCCATGTAGCATATATATATATATAATGGAATATTTACTAATGTTCTTATGTAGACCTGTCTAATATTTAGTACATATACTATCGTGGAGGTTCTATTAGATATGGGCAATTAAATACGACAGCGATGGGTCTAACCGACTGAAGACATGTCGTGTACACATCTATTGAATATGTGATATAGTACACAATGTTACAATCAAAGAGACGGTGTAATGTACACAGCAAACCTTGTTGTACTGATGTGTACTGATGTGTACTGATGTGTACACGCGTGTAGGGCCTTGATGTGCACTCCTTGCTGTAATCCGATACAAGGCATACAAAATGGCTTCCAATATTCATACTTTAAACTTTACAAAGCGGTATTACGGTTTACTATATGACTGCCAACATTTACACTCAACATAGCGGTATTACGGTTTACTATATGACTGCCAACATTCACACTAAACATAGCGGTATTATGGTTTACTCTATGACTGCCAACATTCACACTAGACATAGCGGTATTACGGTTTACTATATACAAACAACTATGTATGTCATCGTAATAAATTTGGTTGATATGTAGAAAATGTTTAATGAGATAAATACATATCCATTATGTAGTTGAATATAATACAATATAAAGGCAACGGTTATAATCGTCTAAAGGTAAAGAGAGGGGGGGGTGCTAAAGCAGAGCATGTATTCATATGCTAAGTAGACATTTGAAGTCAATGTTAATTTATCGTTTGATTTTGTAACAATCACCAGAGAATGGAGACCGCTTTAATATGAGACATTTTTTTCTCATATGGATAGACACGGTACAAGATGACTGCAAATCAAGCACACTGTACTTAGTACTATACTTAGTACATACTAAATCTGTACCTTAACTGTATTGGTTGTGGGTCTCAATAGGTGACAGTCAGTTCTGTGCTGTGCTGGTTGCCGGTTCAAATCTCAAACCACGGCAGTTGCCTTTACCGCCTTGAAGCCACCTGCTATCCGCCGTACATATGGATAGACAAAATAGGGAACTACGGCCGGACCCCCCCCCCTGCGTTTTGTCTGCCCCCCCCCTGCTTATTTGTTTTACTTAGTAAAATGTATTACCTGCCCCCCCTGCTATTGCCTGGCCCCTCCTGTAGAATTTTCACGCTTCGGGGCTGCCCCCACCTGTCAAAAGGGCCCTCTTCCAATACAACTCCATTAATTCTGCCGCATAAATGGCCTCGACAGGTACTTTTGCTTTTGACTCACAAATTTCCCAAAGTCTCTGCCTAGACTCCCCCCCCCCCAAACCCACCCCCAACATAAGTAACGGCTCTGCTACTAGTGTTACAAGCAGGAGATTCAATCTTCTCCAATTCTTCCTCCCACGTTGTGAACACATTGTCATTGCGCATCCCCAGCCATTATACGGATGTAGAAATGCAAACACAGAAACTGATCGAAATATTTCTATTGTCGAGGACGCCATCAACAGATACTCTCTCTCTCTATTAATATTAAACAACAACCGACACCTGAACCTATCATTCTTTGTTCTTCTCTGTATAACTGTGTCCCATTTCTTTTTTTTTTTTGTTGTGTTTTCATTTTTGACTTTAGAATTACCCACATGGTCACACGTGCCGAACTATTAGCCCACCCGTCCATTGCAACAATAAGCCACAAAATGCGAATGGCCTACAGCGTGTAGAAGTCAAGCAACTGTTAGTGGGGGGGGATGGGATGCACTACCTGAGCACATAATGAGGACCTGTATACAAAATAGTATATAATTAAAACACAAACCTCCACCCGCCCACATCTCCACACCCCCTCCCCCACATAACCGCCCCTCCCCCACCACCAGATGTACTCACGAGATGGCGTCACAGTCACAAGTCGGGTAAACAGTGTACTTCACTCTCAGTTGAGCAATATTTACATAAACAATATTAGCATTCTATTTATACAGTATTCCCCCCTCCCTCCCCCTTCTGTCTGTGGGTGAGAGAATATTGAATGATGTGGGTCATCACGGGTGTTCATCTGGATCTACATCACAACTGACAGATACTCGTCACAACACTTTGACTTTGAGTAGGACACAATTTTTGTTTCATCTTGTTGGCCAGTGAGTTGTAAACAAACAAACAAACAAACAAAAAACTATCTTGTAACGATGTACAGTTGACGATAAAATGTTTGACAGAATGTTTTCGATAATCACTAAGCATCAGATATTCTCAAACTTTTACACTTCCTCGACCCACTATGCCTACAGCCATGTTTCCACATTTCAGTGTGATAGGTGGTTTTTGTTTTCATGACCCTCATGTCAAGTAAAACAACGATAAAAGAGAATTACAGCCCCAATAAAATTATTTATAGATTTTCACCATTGATTACAAAATCGTCTGTGAAATGGAGTTGTAATTATGCATCCATTCATTAAATTCATTAATTATGAATTCTAAAATTCGTCCACGCCCCACCCGTGGGTCAACTCGTACACTTTTAGAACCACTGCCCTATATAATGCTCTACAAAAAATGTTGTACTGCAAAATGTTGTACTGCATAATGTTGGACATGAAACACTGCAGGTGTTTGAGCCCCTATTACTGTCGTATCCATTTCATTATCATTTACCGTGATCATTATCCGCGCTTGTTGTATTAGATATTGGCAGTAGTTGGTAATGTAGTCAGGGCCGACATCAGTTTATGCGGGACTCGATGGGGAACATTATAAACACCCCCCGGGGGTCTCTAGCCAACTCGCGCCGATCCCTTCGAATGGTGAAACGTGTTGCCCCACACAATTATTGCAAGGTTTTCATAAGCTTGTCCCACAGAAGGCTGAAGGCTGTTCTCTAGCGTTTGATCCCTTTAAACACATGTAGCAATAAGTCTAATTGGTCCAAGACTGGCCCTTACTGGCGTATGACTAGCGCATGTTCTGAAATCAGGGATCAGTGCCGCTCCTAGCCTATCCATCGCCCGAGTGCAACCAATATTTGTTCGCCCCCTTGCCCCTTGATTTGAATTTTGTTTTATTTATATTCCAATTCTGAGATTACGATCGTTCGATGTCAGACAAAGTGGAAATCACTTGAGTAAACATGATACAATTAAATACAATGACGTAATTAATATGAAAGTTATCAGTAAAATATATTTTATCATAAAGAATCCGGAAAAGATAATTATTACGACTGTTGTCTTTAAAAAAATCTACCGAATAATATCAATCAATATAACAAACTATAGAGAACAGTTAGGTTCATTTGTCGTCAAATGGTCGGGTATTTGTAACAAAAATCAAGAAAAGTTATATTAATAGTGGTACGCGTGGTAAATTGATTCATCAATTATGAATTTCAAATAAAATTTCAATCTGCATAAATTACATTTCATGTGTATTTGAAAGAAGGACAAAAAAAACTTCTACAGAACTAAAACACAGAAATGTAAGTTCTCATGTATAGGTTTAAATCGTAGATCTACACTGTATTTATGTGAAATATTACTCGGGAGAGTGGGTGGGGATTTCATAACAGGGCGTCTTGTATTCTACACTGTAGGGCAGGAGAGGATGGCTTGTAAGAATACAATTATGTTTGAAATTATAAAATTATTGAAAAATAAAGGTGTGAAGAGAAGAAGGGGGGTAATGATAGTGTAGATAGTCGTAATATATAGCTGAATAATGTTTATATATACTTACAGCTAAATCTGGACTCCGCTGCTGAAGGTCCGTACCATCCGGCCGTACTATGCCTTCCTGTGGGGTCGGCATATGCCGACAGGTCGCCTCCGGTGCAGTACTGTCCCGGGAACGACGAAGTATGGTGGGAGAAGTTCGGGACGTAGTTGGCGTAATTGGCGGAGACGCCCATACCGCCCATGCCGCCCATGCCCCCAATGTTGCTCATGCCCATGGAGCCCATGCTCTGGTGCTGGGGCGACCGGTAGTTTCCCAGGGGCGGAATGCTGGCCTCCACTGTTTTCTTGAAGTCTGGATCCAGGGCGGAGGCTGATGGCGGGTGCAGAATGTCGGTGACGGAGAACGGGGTGGAGTGGGGGTGAAAATGGGGCGGCCGAGGGCTCAATGACATCTCCTGGTACCACCCTCTGGGGTGGCTGTCTGGGTGCCTGCTTGTCTCCCCTTACGCGTGGGATGGAACTGCAGGTCTCCCGTTAGATGAAGTGTGAATACGGAGAGGTTGTCTCGTATTGCTTCCTTGTAGTAGACTCCACTGTGGTCGCTCACTGTTTGATCTCCACTGATGACAGTTTAGCTGTTTTTAATAGACTGAGTAGAGTAGGTTATCTGGGGAGAAAATGTAAATGTTTAGCGGGTCTCGAGTTGAAGTAATTAATGACAAGAATGTGTACACGGTGTTATTACATTAAACACTGAGGTATTCGCTGCAATTTGTAATGATAAGAATATATGCATACGGACGGTGTTTATTACATTAAACACTGAGGTATTCCGCAAAGTGTGTGCAAACAACAATTGATTACTTGGTTATTTTGCAATTAGCCTATTTTTAAACAAACTAAACTATAAACAATGATCCAAGTAATTGACTATTTATTCTCTTTGAACATTCCTATATTGGAAAAACAAATAGAAATATGTTCTTGATTATCAAGTTGCTAATTCTAAAGCTAGAAATTATATTTTTATTGTTATCTCGGCTGATAAGAAGCATTAGCGAATTTAGTTTGATATATTCAGACTTGGACATTAACTTTGTTAATTAATTATTTCATTCATGATTATACCATACAGACCATTGTATAGAGGTGGATTGTTCTTTCTTATTCATAAACTTTTAAAATACTTTCGTGGATAATTTCGTCTTATTGATTGCTGTTTCTTTTGGAGTCAAATATGTTGATTGAAATATAAAACTACACAACACGGGAGGGGGTGGGGGGTGGAGTGTATGTACTAAAGAGGAAGACACAATAGATCATACCCAATGCTGTTATATGTGTCATATTTGTGTGTCAGTGATGTGTGTCAGTGATGTGTGTCAGTGTTTGACTCTGCTGGACTGACAGCGGACATTTAAGAACTTAAATTTGAAATTGTTTTAGTTTCTTGGGAAATTTTCGATTTGTCAACAGAGCAACTGTAAATCGATGTATTTATATTGTGGTTATTGTTTCGTGTAGTTTGTTTATATGCTACATTGTGTATATAATTAATTTAAATATTTGCAACCAGATTCCCTAGTATGTAAATAGCTTTTGTAGAAAAAGTATTTCTTATTTGTAATAAGTTGGAAAAAAAGGCTAAAGTGGCAACTCTACGTAGATATAGGTTTTACTGCTAGAGTAAACAAAGTTGTTGTTACTATCTATATACTCCCCACACAGACACACACTCACTATATAACTTGAAAACGAAATATGTTTAAAATAAAATTATTTAATGACGAAATGAACTTTGAACATTTTTTCTTGAAATTCAAGTTACAAAACTTGACAACGTACAATATTAATTAGTTTCTATATTGCGGTTAATTAGCTCGCGATTACACTAAACCTAGAACGGTATTTATTTCCGTAAATGAAAAAAAAAATATCAGAAGTTGACATTTGAGACAGTAATGTCAACATTGACTTAACATTGACACAATTTAACACACTATTTTAGAGCAATGTGACAAAAAATATAATAATAATTTTTAACCATTTAGCATAATTTTAAGATTACACACACACACACACACTCACACGCACTCACTCTCACACACACAATCCATCACTGAGTACCGGCACCTATTTTTTTTACAAAAAGAGCACTGACAATATCCATTATTTTGATTGCACACACACACACACACATACACACACACAGGTACACACACACACATACACACACACATACACACACACATACACACACACATACACACACACAGGCAAGTTTTAAGATTCTATGGATGTCATGGGCGGAAATGGGAAAGGGGCGGGGATCACAGGTGAAAAGTATGGACGAATTTTGAAGCAAACAACGAGTTGTGACATTATCGAAACATGTGGGAGCTCTCTGCTGATGTACATTATTTCTCCTGATGGCTAAGAAGAATCAAGCAGTAGTTGCTAATGTATAGAATGTTCCATGGTTGTTGTACATGTATAGAATGTTCCATGTTTATGTTAAAATGTTGCTCATTTAGTCACACCATCACTAATTATGTCAACAAGAAATGTTTAACGCCACCATCGCTATAAAACCCTTCATTGCACTGGCCACAAGTAAAGACAAATGCAGATCTCGTAAGAAAGTTATTGATTGGTTGATGAACGCACAGGCTTGACAATAACTGAATAATAATAGTAGGTACAAAATAAATATATACCTAAATATTTGTGTGGGTTGGGGGGGGAGGGGGTCCAAATTACATTTCTTTCCGTATAAAATATGGAGGTGCTGTCGGTCAACCTAACTTTGCCGGTGAATTTCACCTGTTTTTTTTTTTTGTAGTATCTTCAGTCAAAACTAGGGGACTAGCGGAGTGTACAGCCCACCTTTATTGCCCCACCTAATGCCAGGTACCCACAATAAACTGGGTCACGATTAGGGACGTCGTATAGACTCGAGAATGAAATACGGCCACTAACCCCGGGGGAGGGGGGGGAAGGCGGACCTTCCAGTCCACAGTCGCTTCGATCTATGGCCGGGACCACCTCATGTGTACAAAAACTAATTCAAGTGATACATTTTGTACATTCGTAAGACCGTTTAAACAGTGTGTACGCGCTGTGACTGTACACCAACACGTACGGATCGTGTGTGTGTACATTGCTAAACGGCAAGAAATATAATGGCCTCTAGTTCATGGCGTCTGCTCTATTCTGTTGTTGTTTTCTAATGCTACCCGCCCCCCCCCCACCCCGCCAACAATATATTAAGTAGAGAAAACTACTATTGCTCTATTCAGGTTACACGGCAGCAGGGGAGGGGGGTATATTTTTAGATACATTGTCTTTTTTTTCTTTAGTATAACGTGAGTGAATCTTTCAGCCATGGCCATCCTAGGGCCCACTGGACACATTTACCGCCCCCAAGGGCTCTGTGCTCGTATGTGGATCACGTGATGGCGACGGACTTAAATCTTGTCTAAAAGATAAACATTGGCGGATATTGCCGAGACTGGCCTTACACACCGAGTCGGATTTAACGGCGGGTGCATCGGTTTTTCGAGACTTGGGCCCCAACTTCTAAGGTCGGCCCCCCGAATCGCCAATGTTATACTTCTATTGATTTCTCTCTTTTTAAGGGGGGGCCCAAATATTTTCTAGCGTCCACTCCCACCCCTTCCTATCGATCTTAATCACACTGACGTCACTAAAGCTGGTGGGGAAAATAAAATAATTAAAATAAAAATATCTTTTTCAATTAATTCTCTATTAGTCATTAAATTATGGATTAACTTCAATGGTGACCAGACAATGGGTATGAATGTATCACTGAAGCGATATTCTCAACTAATTTATCAGTCGCGGTGACGCAGTTGAATGACAGTGTGCACAGAGAAACTGGCCTTGTGTAAATTGATGTTTCATTGTGTAAATTAGTGTTATATGTGTGTACAATTATGTTTTGTGTTATTGGTGTTTGATTAGTGTAGTTTTGTGTGCGTGTACATTCATGTACATTTTAAATCCATTAATGTAGTTTCTCTTGTGTGCATTTGATAAGAGATTTGTGTCTATTGATACTTCATATTTGTCAATCGTTGTCATCTGTGTCTCGATATTTGATTTGTGTACAATAGATGTTTTGATTTGTTTACATGATATATTTGATTACAGTACATTTATAACTTGATTTGTATTAATGCGATGTTCAAATAGTGTACCGATCATTCTAATAATATTTTGAATAGTGTACATTAATGTCTATTTTGCTACAGATAACAATACGGTCTCACTTACAATGAAACGATTCTTTAACACATTGATTTTTTATTAGCAATAGTTCAACTATTTTGCTTATCTAATGTCATAAATATTTTTTTTTTAAATTAGAAAAAATCAACACCTTGAATAAATAAATTCACTCAAACAAAGATTCAATAAGTAACAATCATACAAACATTAACAAACGATCGATCTCATTATGTTGAGGATAGGTAGCTTTTGTTTCACCTATTTGGTTTATCCACAACAAATGAAGAGTTCCACTAATTGTGTTTTATTGTTGACTATATTTTTAAATTCTGTTGATAACAAGAGCTGTGCTATCACACAGATGTTTATGACAGGTTCAATACATTTTAATGGAAATGTATTTGTACATATTAACCAAAGATACATGTCTATATAACACTAATATATATATATATATATATATATATATATATATATATATATATATATACAACTGATACAGTGTTGATAGACAGTGCACAGTTCATTAGGTCAATCTTTGTATCTATAGCTTTCATTAATTTTATTTTTTTAATGCATGATGCAGTTATGGTTATCTTTTGAAATCATTTTTTGTGCAATTGGCTGAGATAACTAACTGACCGTTGGTCATGTTCACATCGTACTTACTTACAGGAGAGGATGCTCCTAATCTTATAACAGAAACATAGAAATAAACGTTGAACGGATGTCTGTTAGCGACACTGTTGTGTTGTTTACATGTTGATTTGATGGGAGTTATAAGACACATTGATTGAAGTCCAAATACAATAAAGTTTCAATTACAGAAACCAGTGAGCAGAGTAAAATATAAATAGCTTTATATAGAATTTGTACGTACCTCAGTTTAAAGCCCACAATAGCGAAATATGACGAAATACGGCCCATTGTGGCTCCTATTTTTGGCCCCTTGTGGCTCCTATTTTTGGCCCCTTGTGGCTCTTAATTAATTATGTTTTGTCACCAAGTTCTGTTAAACTGGATGTGTTGATGTTCATTATTATATGTCAGGCGGGTTGTATAACATTGTTCACAAGATTTAATTAAATAGAAACCCACACGACAAATTCACTACACTAAAAGGAAATTTTTATTTAAGAAAAAAAAAATTGAATAATATTAATTAGCCTAATCGACGTTTTAACTTTCGGCCAACTACGGAACTGGTTTGTATGAGCCCTGACATGACACTGAAAGTTTTATTGATGCATAACTTGTATATTAAAAAAAAAGTAAACATCTCTTGGCCCCAAGGGCCCATCGGGGCACATAGAGTTTAGAATTTATCTGTGACCACCGCATAGAGTGTAGAATTTATCTGTGACCACCGCATATGGTGGGAACCAACCCAGTTGGCTACCTGTCTCTCAGAACTTGTTTAGTAAAGAAAATGTTGAAGAACTAAAATCATACCGCGCGCGCATGCATGTGTGTCTGTGTGTGCGTGTGTTGGTGGGAGTACTATAAGTCCACCCGGTATTCAGTAGAAAGACCTTGATGTCAACCGCCAGGAGATACATATATAATATCATCATTAGGAAGAAGATCATCCCACGTAAGTGAACCCAAGTATTTAGAGAGCAGGCATGCTGTACTAGTCCTGGACCACAAAAGCAATTTTTAACTTTGATGTAAAAACCTATTGCCTTTATTTATAATTCAGTCACGTTCTAAAGCTCTCATATTTGTCATCTAGAATAATTCTACAATTCGATGGAAAATATTTTATTTAAAGCCTGGACTACTGACTGGATAATACATGACCTGTCTTGAAAATCAGGTGGTCAATATTGTCCGAACTAGAACGAAAATAGAAATCTTAAGATAAATAAAAGATGAAACTATTCTTTTAGGGCATGAAACGAAGAAAGAAGTGACTTTCAAAATACAAGCTATGATGAGTGGACACTGGTTTCGATATCGGGGAGCGTCTGGTGTTAGCGGGTGCGGGGAGGACTTAAAGGGGCCCCCTGACAGACGGAGTTATATAGGGGCCCCCAGACAGACGGAGGAATTGTTTAAGAAGGGCCCGCTAAAACATTCTGCTGGAAAGCTCGATATATTGTTAGTGAGGCCGCTGTGAGTAAAATATTCAATTAAGATCTACACATTACAAACTATACGTGCTAACTTTGCACTGGATCTATTCCAGTAGCTTGTTACCGACAGTTGTTATGTACGCACATACCGTTTGAACTCTTTGCCACCCCCCCCCCCCGTGTCAGTGGCACCCTTTCCCATCGGTAACTGCTCTCCTGCCCCCCCCCCCCTAGTGCTAATCGCCCGACTACATTGTATTTTGTAAACTTGTAAATAGTGATTGTGGATGGTTTGTTGGTGGGGGGGGGGGAGAGAGATCATCATGCAATTGAGATAATTATCAGTAGTCGATGTAGTTTGAGTTATTAAAAAAAATGATATTTCCAAACCACTGTGTGCTTTTATTTCTCCATCTAGATTATGTCGCAGTCAAGTCATGTCGATTTCTTCAATGACAGGCCGACCCGTAATTTCAATTAGTTCTCTGTGATGTGACATAATTAAATTACTAATTAACTCAAAGAGCCCAGTGTCATTGTCAGCAAGTATGACATTAGAAAAGAGACCGTGTGAATGAAACTAGATAGACAGCTATGATCAATGAAATTTGTGAGTTTAAGCGACGCGTTTGTCTAATGAATGAAGTGGGTTTTCCCGCTCTGTCAACATGCGCAGCATGATTATAGATATTGTGTGTGCAGTAAACGCTACTTTGTATTTTAAAAGTGTTGTAGAATTGCGAATATTGGGTATTTAGAAAAATTAATTCGTTTAATTTAATTTTAATTATTACTACAATATTTTATTGAAAACTGCCACAAAATATAAATCCAAAACTAGGTTGAATCTTAGTATGAGACAATTACTTTAATATTAATGTAATTTTATGTATAAAAAAAATTATAAGATTATTCAAAGGAATGAAACCCGTTATATGTTTACACTTCATTTACGTTAAAATATGGCACATTATTATTTTTGTCCTAATGCCCTAGATTGAAATCTGACTTTTTATTTTGTTCAAAACAATTAGTCCATTTATAATGCAAATCTAAGAATGCTTCAATTAAATAGATTAATTCATTTTTAATCAATAATGTTACTACTTACTATAAATCAAATCAACAGAAAATTAAACAAAATCTCAGCGAATCGCAGTGTCTGCTTCTATCCACAGGTAAATAGCAATATAAAAAGACAGATGCCATTATATGCCATCAATTAAAATTATCCAAACAAACAGAAAACATTGTAATAAACATCACATTTAAACCCCCCACAAATATTTACGTTAGACTGAACTTTAATGTAAATAAAAGCAAGCAGACGAGAACAGACCTTTTTTAGATAATTATATCTTCCCATGTATTGAATAGTTTCTAGTCTATTTACCTCGGGGGGAAAAAATCTATCAATTTCTGACTGCTGCACTGTGCTGCGTTGTTCTGTAATCAATTGTTTTCTGGTTGAATTCTCATTCAACGGGGGTTCCCCCCCCCCTCTCATATTTACTTAGTATAAACGCTACATAAGTTGTGAAAGATATTTCTTTTTCCTTTTCGAACGCCAATCTGTGTGATGTTTGTGTGAGTAAATGTGTCTGTGTGTGTGTGTGTCTGAGTAAACCTGTCTGTGTGTGTGTGTGTGCGCGTGTATGTGCAGGCTGTCGACAACAATGGCCAGATGACATATTGATGGGGGGTTATTATCAGACAATTGACAGTTGGGATAATAACAGAAACAACAATATAGCGAGTAACCCCCAGAAACTAATTGCCAGTTATTGGTTTGTGAATAACAAATCAATTCATCGATCGACAAGTTTATATACAACAAACCCTTTTTTTATACATAACTTCTATATTTGTAAAATATAAACAGCAACAGCAGTTCAATACATTTATATTTTACATATATCAAGTGCGATAGTTGTTAATGATTTCAGTTTACTATAATCTCGACTGAAGTATTATTTAAAAATAACAAAAACAAAAGCTGACAAGTGACCACAATGACCACCACGGTCAGTTTTTATCGTGATACCGACGGGGGTGGGGGGGGGTAAGTTTTGCTTACTTAATCATGTCGCTACAGTCGCTACAGTGCTACAATGCTACAATCACTACAGTTGCTAGATTATAAAAAAAAATAATTCAAAATGTAAGGAATCAGTACATTAGTACATTAGAACTAGTACACAATGTATCATATTATGTTGATGTTAGGTTGGTTTTACTTAGTTGTTTTGGCTTGTTTGAAAAAAAAAATAATTTTATGGTTTCAAAATCAACAGATATTTTTTGTGTAATTGTCGCTACAACGCATACCCGCCACAAATGTAGTTATTAGCAATAATTTCATTAGTATAGTGTTATAGCATTACAGCTTTTACCCGCTACAAATGTAGTTATTAGCAATATTTTCATTAGTATAGTGCTATAGCATTATAGCTCTTACTCGCTACAAATGTAGTTATTAGCAATAGTTTCATTTTCCAAGTGTTATAATATTATAGTGCATACCTAATACATATGTAGTGTGTAAATATACTTTGCCTATAGCTTTATGGTAAGACAAATATTTTGATGTATCCATTTTGTTATAGCTTCTTCGTTACAAGACAAATATTTTACTACATCCAGTGCTTTTTTTGTATGCCGGTACGCACCGGTACGGCGTACCGGCACCTTTTTCAATGTGGGAAAAAAATTATTACTTTTCTTGTGTTTTAAGAGGACTTAAGTTGGTTAATTATAAAATAAAATTGTTATAGACATTTATTATCTTCGCAACTGTGATTTAACTGGCAGTTAAAAGTTCGGCAATCCATCACTGAGTACCGGCACCTATATTTTGTTACAAAAAAAGCACTGGCTATAACCATAACTTTAATTGCAAGTCGCTGGTCTACGGCCGATTCCTTTAATTCAAACATGTTCATGTTAAATAAAGGTAAGTTCAACATAGACCATATTTTACAGTAGGGAATATTCTCGTTCAAATAAACACCAAAATCACCTTCAAAGTTCAAGTGTTCAGAAAAAAATATGTGTATCATTAAAATAAAAAAAAACTATATGTTAGACATACTTACCCTCTATGTTGTGGTTGCTGTCGGTATGTATAGTTCCGTTTTACCATAAAGAGAACATAATAACAATATTACAATGAATATTGGCACATGGTTTGTATAAGTACTCTGTATACAAACTTAAGTATCACCCAAACATTGTTGTAGTCAAAGTCATTAACACAATTGAAATTTCATCCACAAAAAAAAATTGAGGTTTAAGAAAACCAAAAAATTAAATTAATTCCAGATTTGAGAAAATTTCAAAATAAAATTCAATGAAAAAACAAAAATAAATGAACAAATTGTTCAATAAAATTCAATTTTTGAACACGGCAAGTACTTTGGCTAGTCAAGAACTTCTTAGAGCACGGACAATTAGAAGCAGAAGAACACAATAACGAGATATAATATCCAATGCAAAAGTACCACTGGCCGACAATGGCGATAAAAAACTTCAAGGCTTTTTGCCTGTACACTTGAAGGTACTGGACAGGTATTTGAAGCACGGGTGTACTCCGGATAAAGCTGTGTCCAACCAACGGCAGCACCGACTGACGATGGACGGGGGGGAAACGTATAACACGAGCCTCTTTGTCGGGATCCACACACACACACGTCACACCTCCCCTTCGCACGGCTAGGAACTGTCGAATCAAGACACCCCCTGGAATAAGAAAAGGGGATAGGGGGGAGTGGGGGGAGGAGGAAGGACGCAGGCATCAGGAGACGGGTTTTTTTTTTAAAAAAAGAAAAGTTTGGAAGATGCAAATAGCAAGGAAAGGGGGAAGGGACCTGGTCTTGTGGGCTGCGAGCCCGTATCGACCAGGTGCAGGCCCCGCCCATTTCCACCCGTCTACCATTGGACGTCGAAGTGGGGTGTGGAGAGTGGTTGACTCGAGCGGTGGAGAGGTTTTTTGAGTGACGTGAGTGAGAGCCAATGAGAGGGACTTGTAGAGATAGTGGAGCGCGCTTCAGATTGTGTCATCAGAAAAAGGTTCCAGCAGCAAGTTTAGTTGTTGTTTTATTTTCCTCTTCTTTCTTATTTACCGCGCAACAGACATTTTACCGTACAGACATTTTACCGTACAGACATTTACCGTACATACTCATCAGTTTGTTAGGAAATAATTACCGCTGACACATAAACACCAAAACGTGGCTTTGTTACTTTTTGTGGGGAGGGGGGGGGGATTTTTTGTGACATGTAATATTTGCGTTGGGGGAAGGAGGGTGGATTTTTATACTGTTGACTTATTGTAATAGGTCAAAATACGAAGCTAGATTTGTTTTTGGTTGTATTCAAACTTAATAAACAATGAGCTGAATATGATCTATTTATTTGTGTTGCGAAACATAGGTTAACGGTAGGACAGAAGTGTACTACACCTGATATAAATAAGTCTGTAACGGTAGGACAGAAGTGTACTACACCTGATATAAATAAGTCTGTAACGGTAGGACAGAAGTGTACTACACCTGATATAAATAAGTCTGTAATACAATCTGACTTTGAACAGATCAGTCTTACTTTATTTAACTGAAACGTAAACAATACATTCAACGTATAGCGCTTTGTACTTTACCTAGACAGTACATGACAGCACCATGGGCTTAACATAGGCGCTCCCTCCTCCGTCCATACCAACAATATACACCTCTCTCAACAGTTTCGTAGCGAGCTTAACTTGCGCCCGGGACACAATACCTTTTTAGCGCCCCCACCCCATTCGAAAACTATATAATATTATACATAAAATATACCATTTGACGCCCCTTTGTGAGTAGCGCCCGGAAATGATGTCCCCTTCCCCCCCCCTCACTACGCCACTGTCTCTCAACCCCCTTCTTTACACGCAAGGCTGTTATATATCTTTCTAATTGATCCGAACATTAGAATTCAATTTCATTATTGGCCTACATAGAACTCAAGATTCAAACCCGTATCCTCTCACATTCCAGCTACTTACTTCTTTAACACCAAATAAGAAGTGTTTATAAATACTCTTTATCAGTCTATATCATATTTATATGGGGGGGGGTTGAAATACAACTGGACAATATAGTTTCAATAAATGAAAGAAAATCCACCAATGAAGTTTGTGTGTCTTTCAAATTTTTTTTGTTCTTTTCATTTTATTTTATTCTTAGACTCAAATCTCAGAAAGTTTAAAAAAACAACAAGAATTCTAGATAAACAATTTATTGATTCAAATTGAAATAATGAGTTCCTATTTATTTCATTTTATTTATGTTGCTACTGTATCCAAGGATCACTGCTGTCGTTGATAAAATTAAAATGGCCACAACCTCTGTTGTTAGGGTGCCAGCCAATCAACTCGGATGATCTGGATCTATCCCTAGCGAGGACTTCGGAGTCTGTTGGGTCTTACATAGAGTAGGATGGTATCGATACGATTCGTTTGATTGTGTACGATACTTTACAGAGTTTTAATGAAAACTGAAATATACGAGATATTTTTAGACTAATTTCAAACAGATACACAGACATACAGATAGATAGATAGATAGATATATAGATAGATTAGATTAGATAGATAGATAGATTTGATAGATAGATAGATATATTAGATAGATAGATAGATTAGATAGATAGATAGATTAGATAGATAGATAGATATATTAGATAGATAGATAGATATATTAGATAGATAGATATATTAGATAGATAGATATACTAGATAGATAGATAGATAGATAGATAGATAGATAGATAGATATATTAGATAGATAGATAGATAGATAGATAGATATATTAGATAGATAGATAGATAGATAGATAGATAGATAGATAGATAGATTAGATAGATAGATAGATAGATAGATAGATAGATAGATAGATAGATAGATAGATATACTAGATAGATAGATAGATAGATAGATAGATAGATAGATAGATAGATAGATAGATAGATAGATAGATAGATAGATAGATAGATAGATAGATAGATAGATAGATAGATAGATAGATAGATAGATAGATAGATAGATAGATAGATAGATAGATAGATAGATAGATAGATCGTTCGATAGATAGATAGATAGATAGATAGATAGATAGATAGATAGATAGATAGATAGATAGATAGATAGATAGATAGATAGATAGATAGATAGATAGATAGATAGATAGATAGATAGATAGATAGATAGATAGATAGATAGATAGATAGATAGATAGATAGAAAGAAATTAAATTTTACTTCTCCTATTTTACCCCCCCCCCCCCCCCCCCCCACACTATTTATTGTTAAGTAGCCACGGCAACATTTAACCACAAAATCAATCATGAAACCTACAAATAAAACTTGCACGCTCCCGACATGAAAATCTCCGTCACGGTTTTCCACTCGTACCGACAGATCGCTGCAGTGTGGAGAATGTCGCTGCTCTCTCAATATAGCTGACATCCCTTGCACGAAGTTACGTCAAGTGTCGTCTGGCCTAACCAACCATCTGTCTACAGGTAGACACTGGAGACAGTCAATCCATACATCTGCTGGCGTAAGAGTTTTCAAATACGTCCCTGCTTTTGTAGTACCATCTCAACTGTTGAGGTACCATGTCATCTGTTGAGGTACCATCATAACTATTTGTCAAAAAAAAAATAAATTAACAACATCTTTAGTACGTGACTTAAGCTCTACACTTGCCTGTATATTTATTTATTGTGCTATTTTATTTTTAATATATGTGTGTGGTACCGTACCCACCGTGGGCGACTGTCTTCACTACGACCCCCCCCCCACCCACCCAACCCTCCGTCTCCCAATTCACCATACCGATCTAATTTTTTTTTTTTTCACAAATTACTTACGTCGATAGGCGGGCAATTATTTGAATATGAACTGTCTGTCAATATGTTAATAAAAACATATGCACACATCACAACAACAAGAAAACAGACAGACAGACAAGACAAAGTTATTCTCATATCCGTGACTATGTTTTATTTTTTCATTTTATTGATTGTCTACCCATGGGGATTTTCTGATGCAGATGTGATACTGGGGAGGGGGGGAAGGGGGAGTATGAGGGCTGGAGAGGGGGGGTAGTGTTGGACCACGTCAGTCTCTAGAAGGTGGACAGGTTAAGGTACCGGGTCTTAATGTGTGGTCAATTGAACGGACGTGTCAAACTGACCACGGTGGTCAACACTAAAAGGTGTCGCCGGACACAATGGGGAACAGTTTAATCGCCTGATGGTAGACCACGAGTCAGATCAGGGACACTATACTCTACCTGTGTGTGTGTGTGTGTGTGTGTGTGTGTTCCATATTGGATGAAGACATCCTACTAATTCTTATTTTTATTATTACCACATTAAATTGTTAGTTTCCTTAAAATCAACGCTAGTTAAACAATTTAGTTTTTCATCTTTAACCAATCGTTACCGTACATAGTATCATGTTCATACCTAGACTGCTCACGTTGACTCTTGCTAGACACAGAAAGTAATTATAGCTTGAGTTTAGACTGAATGATACCTTGAGTTTAGACTGAATGATACCTTGAGTTTAGACTGAATGATACCTTGAGTTTAGACTGAATGATAGAATTAGTTTAGACTGAATGATAGAATTAGTTTAGACTGAATGATAGCTTGAGTTTAGACTGAATGATAGCTTGAGTTTAGACTGAATGATAGCTTCAGTTTAGACTGAATGATAGCTTGAGTTTAGACTGAATGATATATTCAGTTTAGACTGAATGAAAATAGTTTTTGGACATCAAGTGTTTAATACTGATATTATACTAAAAAATTACATTAAATTTAATTTAAACTGAAATATTTACATGAATTACCAGTTAGTCTACAATATTTACATGAAATACAAATTAGGTTAACATGTTTACATGAAATACAAGTTAGGTTAACATGTTTACATGAAATACAAGTTAGGTTAACATGTTTACATGAATTACAAGTTACGTTAACATGTTTACATGAATTGCAAGTTACATGAAATATAAAATGAAGACAGAATGCGTAGCCTAATCAATCAGCCGTTAAACCGAACTTGTTAATTGTAGATTTTCTTTTATTATTTTGAAGATTGCTCGATTACTTTAGACTTACACTTGGTGTCAGTCTTGATAACATCGTCTTAATTTGTTATTTAAAAACAAATCAAAGCACTATTTAATTTAAAAATGAAATAAAATGATAGATGAGAACTTTATTTGTATAGGAAATTAGCAGAATTTACATTTTTCTATATAAGATCGATTTTATAAAGAATTGTACTAACAAAATGTACTACGATAAACGCTGCGAGTTGTAACGTTGTACAATTATTTTCGGATATTACAAACAATTTAAAGAAATACTTACTATGTTTAAAACAACAACAACAATAATAATTTGAATATTAATATTTTATCATTACTTTTGACTATTTTAGAGTTTTAAGTATAATGTTTAAAAACACAAAATCTATTTTAAAACAACTATCGAATCGAGACGCAGACAAGAAGCCATGATTAATATTTTAAAGAGGAAATATTATTATTGATTCTTACTTTCTATCTTTAGAAAGAAAATATTTATTTAGATTCTGCTAATAGCTAGAAGTTTATATCAATTGTTACTTGTTATTTTTTATTGGACGAAATCATTCCATTATTTCAATGAAATTCACATCTTATATTTCATTTATAATTGTAATCAAAAGAAGTTTACTTTTTTATGAAATGTTATTAGAGGAGATATCAACATACCAACATATAAACTTACCAACAGCGATTGCTGTATTTACTAATGGGACTATGGTCTAGGGTTAAATTATAAATAAACAATCTTAGGTTGACATTTGTATATGTTTGCTAGCTGTACTACAATCTATTTATAGTGAATAATTCCAAGAAGTTACTGAACTGAGGTTTTATTCATCATACAGCTCTTGCTATCGGCTGTGTGTGATAACAAATAATTGTATTCATATGTTGCCCCATCACCTCCGCCATATTGGACTTGCCTGATCATAAAAGCCCCCCGACAAGAAAGAACTATTGCCGGCTACTATATCAGAGGACTTTTTCATGTTGAGAGGGGTCCATGTCATAATGCCTGGGCCTAAGGCTATCGGATCTGGCGGGCCCTTACAACATCAGATAATTTAATGAATGAAATGTACATTTACATTAAATAGGTGGAAATTGTACCCATTTATTGCATTTTTATAACTTCTATTTATATACTTATATATTTCTCAGACTTTAATTTTTAATATATGTCATTTATTTATATTTATTTTCATAGCCCCAAGAAATGGCTGATGACGTTGGTCGTCGCGTCAACTCAGGCCAGCACGCTCTTTGACGTCACCATTGCTTAACACTCGGTATTTAGGTCTGAGACATAATAAAATATTTCTTCTTCTTATACTTCGTTCAATAAGTTAGATATGTTGTTTGAAAAACACATAAACAAAACAATAAGTAAATCTCTTCCATGAACTGCTACAACAGATGCCTTCCGTGTGACACTGGGAACTTTTACAATTGACCTACGTGTAGGATTAGCCATACATTGAACATGTGTTCAATAAAAGAAATCCTCATCGGCCATTGTCCACTGGGTCACTCCAGTCACATTGTACAAGTTACTGACAGTAGTGGATGGGACTGACAAGGGGACAACGAATTGAAAAAAATAAAAAAGGACAAGGGTGGTCAGCTTTGACCATCTTCATCTGGTCCACTCTGCGGACAGTGGCTTTCCAGTGTCCATGCCTATATCTATTATCCACGAGTCTGTGGACGGGTGATGAGTAATAATCCATCACATCTGAGATTTAATCTCATTGATTGTGTAATGACGATGACCACTGGCTAGCCATCTACACCGATATGGGTTGAAGGTATTGGGAGAACAATAGGTAAGGTGCTATAGTTATATGAAGCTGACTGATTGACCGTGGGGGGAGGGGGGGGGAGAGGGGGATGAAGAAGGCGAATGGAGGGGAGAGAGAACAAATGGCCACCTGGTTTTAAGACAGGGGACAGGAAGGGGGGGCAATGGGGGGATTAAAAGTTCCAACAGGTGCACGAATGGACCTCTGGTCACTCAGTTAGGACGCGTGTTGGACAATAGGGGCGTGGCACGACGTCTAATAGTAGGACAACATTAATAGTTTACGCCCCAGGGGTGACCGGCTTGCCCCACATGACGTCTCTAAGGGTGGAGGTTGAGGAATGTCGAGGCTAAATAGGTGGAAATGAGAGAATGTAGAAATGTAAGAATAAATAAGTTGCAATTAGTGAGAGAATGTAGCAATGAGTGATGGAAGAATGTAGAACCTAATCGGGAATGTGAGATAAAAGAGAAGAGGAGGAAGAAAGGGAGAGAAAGAAAGATGGAGAGAAGGAGTGAGAGGGAGATAAAAAAAGAGGAAAGACAAGAGGACAAGAGAGAGAGGAGACTGGAGAAAGGGATAGAGAGATAGACAGCGAGAGAGAGAGAGAGAGAGAGACAGAGAGAGAGAGAGAGAGAGAGAGAGGAGTTGAGAAAGGGATAGAGAGACAGCGAGAGAGAGAGATAGGGAGAGGAATGAGATGAAGACAAGATGAGAAGAGGGAGATATAGAGGAGAAAGAGTAGAAGACATAAAGGTATTCCCACTTTAAAATGTGTCGTGTGCCGAACTTGTTGATACATTGAAATAGTCACGTGATATTGAAATTTAATACGTTTTTGATTTTTTTAGAAAACCCTGAGTAATTTAAATTATATTTAAAAAAAAAAAAGAAATAAAGGGAGTGTGTTTCGCAACTATCACGTCATTTCATCATGACTGTAGTCACGTGATAAACACTCTCCACTGTCATGCGCACAGATCGCCACTCCCCCCTCCCCTCCCCACCCAATGTACTTGAAATGACGTCACGATCAACGCTAAACTGCGAGTTATTGAAAACTGAACGTTATTTCTTTTATTTCTTTTTTCCTTTTAAAATTACAATTAGCAGACATATTAGCGATTTGTTCGGGAGTGTTTACTTTGGAGGGAAAAAAAAAGGGAGGGATGTATTTTTGTTTGGGGCTCATTGAGGGGACAGGGGGGGGATGTAGCTGCGATTATTTTGTTTATCTGCAACTGTACTGGACACACCGCACGTGGTCATTTGTTATCACACATTTAGCTGGTCCAATTGAGAATCATCGTCAAGTCGGAACCTTCACCTGGACCTAGCTCTACGCCTCTGAACAACCCTCTCCCCCCCTCCCATTTAACGGGACAAATAATATTGTGACACTTACAGCGATAAGAAAGGAATTGATCAGCGGTTCCAATCGCTGGTGGAATGAGTTAGGTAAATATTGTACCGTGAAACTGTTGAATGTTTGGTTTTGGAAATGTTACGCTTCACTGAGGCCATGACTTAAAACAGTGTGGAGGGCGGGGCATTATGACGTATTTCACACACACACACACTCACACACACTCACACACACACACACACTCACACACACTCACACACACAGTTGTTGTATTTGATTTGACACGATATTTTAATTTGTCTTTTTAAATATTTTTGATAATAGACTAGTCTAGTGCAGTGGTCGGCAAACTTATCAGCCAAAGAGCCAAATATGAACATTACAACAATTAAAAAAAAATCTGCTTGTTTGGTAAACTTTTATTACACTAAATAAGTTGTACACTAAATAAAACTAAATGCCAGAGCCGCACTTAAGGAGCCAAAGAGCCACATGCGGCTCCGGAACCGCACTTTGCCGACCACTGGTCTAGTGCGTCAACTTCATGCAGGGCCACCCCCCGCCCTCCACGCTCGAGCCCATCAGTATTACAACAACAAAAGAAAAGTAAAATAAAATGTAATACATTTTATTAATATCACACCTTTCTTCCCCTCCACCCCCTCTGTCCTTTCACTAAAGTGAACCGAGCAATTAATGTCTTTGTAATCCCAATTATTACCCTGTACACATTTTTTTGTGTGCAAAAAGTGAAAAAAATCATGTGAAGTCAGCTCAAAATTCAACGTTACAGTCGATGTGGTCACCATTATCTACACCAGTCAAAGCCTGTGGCTGCAATGACCATGTCTTGTCATTAGTAAAGACTTACAGGATGTCTCCCATAGGTCGTCTTCCTTGAATTGTCCATATACTATGTCGCCCATACAATGTCGCCCAAACGACGTCTTCCTTGCAATGTCCCAATACTTTGTTCCTTTTCCTAGAGCTCCACCCAGTACAAACCAAAGAACGACTCTGCAGTTAGTTATGTCTATTAGATACTCCGGTTGTTCCATTAATATATTCATTTGGTCAGCACTGAGTTCATTCACACATGGACAACAAAAAAAAAATCGTTTAAAAAAAAGGTGGAAACAAAATTCTGCTGGATAAATTGAAACAAAAATATCAAATATCATTTGGTTTTCTTGTGTCAATGAAATATGGACTATAAACAAAATGTCTAGATATCCAGAGGACATGAAGAGATCAGCAGGACAATTTAACAGGACAACAGGACCATTGGCAGCAGCGTGTACCACCCACTTTCTGGTCATCAATATCTGTGGTCGACAGAATTGAACAGTGTTCCTTGGCCCCCGGGTGTGGGGGGGGGGAGAGAGAGAGAGAATGAGTCCAGTCCAGATTTCTGACATATTTGACAGGGTGTGTTTTGGGGGGGGAAGGGGGGATCACTGGAGAGGAAGGGGGTCACAAGAAACTGCAACCTACAGTTTCAATAAGGCATGGAGGGAGAGGGAGAGGGGAGGGGGGTGATATGAGGCACCCGGGTGATAAAGTTCGATCGCTTTTTGGTTCCTGTAGGAAAGAAATGAGATATTTGCCATGGGGACATTCTGTGGAATATTTGTGTTTGTCCTCAGCGCAATAGCTGTCAATCGTTCTGTGGTTTCTTCCCTGTCGGGGGGTGGTTGGTGGGGGGGCAAGGGAATGTCATTATGTTCCATGAACTCGTGCGCACGTGCTTGCGTGTATGTATGTGTGTGTGTGTGGTGTGTGTGTGTAAGTAGGGAAACATAAATGGTTTTGTTTAGGAGAGGGGGGGGGGTAAACAAGAACAAAGGACAAAGGTCACCATTACCCATAATATGATGCTGTACGACATGGGAGACGAGACTATGGTTTCATCACAGACTTCGGATCGAGACTATGATTTTGTTGCACAACTTGGTTAGAGAGTAATATTCTGTATTATTTGTTATTAAAATAAGAATAGCAAAAGAAAGTTTCATAAATTCTACATGAGTCATTTAACAACATTGTTCATTTCATGTCAGTGCCCAACGCCAGTCATTGCACGAAAAGGAGTGCGCTCTGTCTACGACTCTCTCTCTCTCTTCTGCACTATTGGAACAAGGCTGAGCATACTTCCCTCATTGTCTCCTTCCTTGGGTTCCGCGGACCCGTGGAGTAACTGAGGACACATTGTTAGCCCCGTAGGTTGTATTTTGTACTCGGCTTCCTAAATAATGGAGATAGCATTTGTTTACCGGGCAACATTGACTTGCCCCTAACTGCTTCCATTGAATGTTTCCATGGGGCAGAATCACCCTCGAGCATCGGGAAGAGCTAGGTGGGCTAGTCATGTTATCTTTCCTCGCCCAGGAACGGTTGGAGGATATAGAGTTTCAAACTCGTGTCATAGAGTGGTTATCAACCAGATTTACATTGCCAATAGTTTCAATATTACACATTTATGTTTCAAAGATTTGAAGAACAGTTCAACATATGCTTTATTTTAAATAACTAGTGACTTAGTAGTGACTTTAAAACAATGGAATCAGTCACAAATTTGTAACGAACATAATAAAATACGCGAATGATGTGTTGGCGCCAACTAGTGTAGCCACACCAGGCACTGTCTCCAACGGGGGTGGGTGAGATGGAAGCGGATAGTATAGGAAAATCTCGACTGCAGTATCCGTTATAGGTCCGACAATAGGTATTTGTCCTTGGCCCTGCGCATACACCCTGGATGTTAAGCCCGTCTCTGATCGTTAATGTCCTGCTGTCACATTGCAGGTTTGATCCATATGAGAAAACATGCTGTCACATTACAGGTTTGATCCATGTGAGAAAACATGCTGTCACATTACAGGTTTGATCCATATGAGAAAACATGCTGTCACATTACAGGTTTGATCCACATGAGAAAACATGCTGTCACATTACAGGTTTGATCCATACCATATGATAACACCTGGTGTCACATTTCAGGTTTGATCCACATGATAATACCTGCTGACGCCTGCTGTCACATTACATGTTTGATCCATATGAGAAAACCTGCTGTCACATTACAGGTTTGATCCAATTGAATAAACCTGCTGTCACATTACATGTTTGATCCAATTGAGAAAACCTGCTGTCACATTACAGGTTTGATCCACATGAGAACACCTGCTGTCACATTACAGGTTTGATCCATATGAGAAACCCTGCTGTCCCATTACAGGTTTGATCCATATGAGAATACCTGCAATCATCGTACAAAATTGATATTTCTGAAAAGGCTGATGGAATCGTAAATGTTTACTATTTATTAAAACCAAGTGGCTTCATTTATCTGTACATCTCATATATGACGGGAGAATATTAATACAATCTCCACCCCCCCCCCCTTCCAACTATAGCAACACTGTCACTGTCATGCTAATGTAGGTGTGTGTGTGTGTATGTGTGTGTGTGTGAGAGAGTTGCAACACAGGGGAGAAACTCATAGGAAAGTGACAGAGGGCGGTGTTCGTGAGACCAGTGGGCCACTGAGTGGCTGATCAGAACAAACAGCCCATGAGTCGCAACTAGCAAAAACAGCTTTTCGGCTGTACTGCATTCTGTCCTCAATATAGACACAGTCCGGCTGTACTGCATTCTGTCCTCAGTATAGACACAGTCCGGCTGTACTGCGATCTGTCCTCAATATAGACACAGTCCGGGTGTACTGCGATCTGTCCTCAATATAGACATAGACTGCACTGCGATCTGCCCTCAATATAGACATAGTCCGGCTGTACTGCGATCTGTCCTCAATATAGACACATTCCGACGGTATTGTATTATGTCCTCAATATAGACACAGTCCGGCTGTACTGCAATCTGTCTTCAATATAGACATAGTCAGACTGTACTGCGATCTGCCCTCAATATAGACATAGTCCGGCTGTACTGCGATCTGTCCTCAGTATATACACAGTCCGGCCGTACTGCGTTCTGTCCTCAATATAGACACAGTATTGTCCTACTCATTATAGACTTACTCCTGTCTTCCATAAAGACACAATCTGGTCATCTATATATAAACACCATCTTGTCAATTAACATAATCAATCATCATAATCAATCAACTTTCCGCAATCAACATAATCAGTCAACATAACCAATAAACATTATCAATCAATCTTTTGATAAAGTAAACGTATGCGTTTCTTTGTTCATTGGCAAATACTAATTGATTAGAATCGAACCAACAAAATACAAAATAAATAAAATATTATTTTTATTTTTATTATTTTTATTTATTATTTTATTAGTATAAAATATCATGTGTTCTTTTAGGCCTACTTATAGACCTACTTATAGACCTACTTATAGACCTACTTATAGACCTACTTATAGTCCTACTTATAGGCCTACTTATAGACATATACCTACTTATAGACCTACTTATAGACCTACTTATAGACCTACATATAGGCCTACTTATAGACATAGACCTACTTATAGACCTACTTATAGACCTACTTATAGACCTACTTATAGACCTACTTATAGACCTACTTATAGACATAGACCTACTTATAGACCTACTTATAGACCTACTTATAGACCTACTTATAGACCTACTTATAGACTTACTTATAGACCTACTTATAGGCCTACTTATAGACCTACTTATAGACATAGACCTACTTATAGACATAGACCTACTTATAGACCTACATATAGGCCTATAGACCTACTTCTAGACATAGACCTACTTCTAGACATAGACCTACTTATAGACCTACTTATAGACCTACTTATAGGCCTATAGACCTACTTATAGACCTACTTATATACCTACTTATAGTCCTACTTATAGACCTACTTATAGACCTACTTATAGGTCTATAGACCTACTTAGAGACCTACTTATATACCTACTTATAGTCCTACTTATAGACCTACTTATAGACCTACTTATAGGCCTACTTATAGACCTACTTATAGGCCTATAGACCTACTTATAGACCTACTTATGGGCCTACTTATAGTCCTACTTATAGACATAGACCTACTTATAGACTTATATTGGTCAATGAAACTAAAATGCAGATTTAGCGATTTTGAATTTAAATTGAGCCACTTGGTTTTGGAAATGAACTTTGTGATAATCGCTGACATCAACAAGTTTAAAATTATATTTCTGTTTGTTTGGCTTGAAATTATTTGAGATAATAATTTAGTAAAAAAAAATATAAATTACACAGTAAATACAAATAAAAAAAATACTAGATATCAATAAATATTTGTTTAATTTTCGTCTTTAATTATGAGCTGATTGAACAAATGAAGACATGAAGGTCCTATTGTAATATCTCTCTCTGTGTGGTAGAGTAGGAAACAGGTGCGGGGCAATATGTCATGCGATGTACAGATAGATGTATTGATTTCACCGTCTCTAGGAATAACTGTCAATCTAAATTAGTTTTGTGCAGGACATCGGTAGGTGCATGTGTGTGTGTGTGTGTGTGAGTGAGTGAGACAGAAAGAAAGAGAGAGAGAGAGAGAAAGGGGGAGGGGAGGAGTTTAGCATTGATCTGCTGTATGACACTTGTACAAATGTGAACATTAATATGAGGTGTATCCCTCTACAACACACTGGCAACGAGTCTGTCATAGGTAAACATTATTATGAAACATCTAATACCGTACTATTGAAAATAAACAGCCAGTAAGTGACTGGTGTCTTTTGAGAACGTTCCTCGAGTTTCTAATTGAAACTTTTCATAACAGACAAAGAAAATGGCGGGAAAACCATGAAATTGTTTAGCTTTAGTCACGCCAGGACCGGCATATGGTTGGTGGTGGGTACAGTAATTCAGGAAGATCAATAAACTAGATAGTCACGATAAGGGTAAACCTATCCCAGAGTGACGTACATAGTAACCCCAGGGCCAGAGGAACAACCTGGCACTGTGGAGACAGTTGTTAGATCCGAGGAAGCAGACATTGAGACAGTTGTTAGGTCCGAGGAAGCAGACATTGAGACAGTTGTTAGGTCCGAGGAAGCAGACATTGAGACAGTTGTTAGATCCGAGGAAGCAGACATTGAGACAGTTGTTAGATCCGAGGAAGCAGACATTGAGACAGTTGTTAGGTCCAAGGAAGCAGACATTGAGACAGTTGTTAGGTCCGAGGAAGCAGACATTGAGACAGTTGTTAGGTCCGAGGAAGCAGACATTGAGACAGTTGTTAGATCCGAGGAAGCAGACATTGAGACAGTTGTTAGGTCCGAGGAAGCAGACATTGAGACAGTTGTTAGATCCGAGGAAGCAGACTTTGAGACAGTTGTTAGGTCCGAGGAAGCAGACATTGGGACAGTTGTTAGGTCCGAGGAAGCAGACATTGAGACAGTTGTCAGGTCCAAGGAAGCAGACATTGAGACAGTTGTTAGGTCAGAGGAAGCAGACATTGAGATAGTTGATTAAGCTTTAGGGAAATGTTCCAAGTTAGTTAAAATAAAAGATTTAACGATTGGATGTAATTAAGGATTAGCTATTGGATCATGTAGTTAAGGATTAGCTATTGGATCATGTAGTTAAGGATTAGCTATTGGATCATGTAGTTAAGGATTAGCTATTGGATCATTTAGTTAAGGATTAGCTATTGGATCATTTAGTTAAGGATTAGCTATTGGATCATGTAGTTAAGGATTGACTATTAGATCATGTAGTTAAGGATTAGCTATTGGATCATGTAGTTAAGGATTAGCTATTGGATCATGAAGTCAAGGATTATCTATTGGATCATGTAGTCAAGGATTAGCTATTGGATTATGTAGTTAAGGATTAGCTATTGGATCATGTAGTCAAGGATTAGATATTGGATCATGTAGTTAAGGATTAACTATTGGATCATGTAGTTAAGGATTAGCTATTGGATCATGTAGTTAAGGATTAGCTATTGGATCATGTAGTTAAAGATTAGCTATTGGATCATGTAGTTAAGGATTAGCTACTGGATCATGTAGTTAAAGATTATCTATTGGGTCATGTAGTTAAGGATTAGCTATTTGATCAATAAAAACAACAGTCTCACCGAAAGATATACTGTACAGAATGCGCACCTAAATATCAATACACAATATCAATTATTTATCTCACATGGTTCAAAGTTAACAAATTAGGTGACTTTCGGAAGCATCCATTTAATTGAAACATGCGAATTCAAGTATAATTCATATTCTTTGCAACACAACGGGGTGGTGGGGGGAGGGGGGGAGAGATTTTTGCATCAGTCAATCAAACACAACAAAACAGTTCCGTCATTTTTTGCATTCATGTCGATATCATATCATAGCCATGTTTTGTTCATTGATTTATTTGTTATAATTATTGGCTTCGTTATATATAGGGTGCATGATAACTAAGGGACATAAGGGCCCCGGGGATACCCGAGGGGGGGGGGAAGAAATTATTGTTTATAAGAGACTTAGTCTTAGTCAGCCATTGTGACGCCCTGTGCGAGTTTTTTTTTTTTTTTGCGGCCTTCTCTCAAAACTGAAAAAAAGGACAAAAAGCATTTAACAGCGCCCTATCTTCGTTCGGCGCCCTGTGTGACCAAACAATCCGCAGTACCCTTCCCACGCCACTGAGAGGAGGCCCATCCTTGACCATATTACGGACGGGGGCCTTTTAAGTTGTTTGCAAAACGCCGCTGGATGAAATTTACGAATGTAGCTGGACATATGATTTAAGTAGGAATAATAATTATGAATATGTTGTGATCAGACCTCGTCATGAGGGTCATTGAGCACGTGGACGTACGTCATGTTCTTAAAGACTCAAGTTTACACAAGCTGATCGCGTCCTAACCCTCACACGGGCCTCGTTACTTTATTTGCTATCAAATGTTTGTTTCACTAATCCCTAGACTCAATTTGGAGTTACCAGACCATATTAATTACGTCATTCAAATCCAACGGGTTTCTAAGGACGTGGCAAATAAAATATTTAAATAAATAAATAATAAAAAGAACAACACCAACATACAGATCGACAGACACACTCGTTGGCAGACACACTCGTAGGCAGACACACTCGTTGGCAGACACAATACAACTAAAAGAACAGCGAAAGTAAATGGAAAAGGGACGGGGGTCGGGGGGGTGTGGGGGGGGGGTGTTCCCACACAATAATATCTGTAAATACAGTTTAACGCTGCATTGAATTAAATAATAAATAAATCAACCGATTTAAAGTTAATTGTAATGGACAGCTCCACACTTGGTTAAATCTCATTGATCCACGTCTATTCTGGTTACCTCCCCTTGCCACAATCATTATTAGCACACACATAGGCTCCAGTTGTAAACAACAGCGGAGTTGACAATTTCTATACCGCACCAAGTTTGTTTGGAATTAAAAATAATATTATTAAAAATTTAAAAAAAAAAATACGGTACTCCCCTCATAATGATAATTTTTTTTTTCAAATAATTTTTTGGATTAAAATAATTTGTAGCATAAAATTTTGAGTTTTCCCCCCTAGACAAGCAAGTTAGATAAAGACTGGCATATTTGGGGGACACGTCGGCTACGGCCATTCAAGACCAGGCCCTAATTATTATATTTTTTTATTGCTCTCCTCGTTCGTCTCTTCCCCCCTCCCCCATCAGAAGAATTAAAAGGAAGGGGGGGGGGGAGGGGGAGGTTGGATACGGGAGTTGGAGAGGGAGGGGGTGTTAAAGCGTGGACAAAATGAAGTCTAAGAGTTGAGAGATTTTTCAACGTGTCCCAAGTGTTGCTGGCAATCTGGCTCAAGTGCCTATCTCTTGTTTATCGTGAGGGGGTGGGGGAGGGAGGTAGGGGTGGGGCGTACAGCCAGTAGTTTACGGTCAATCGAGAAGAAGAAAACTGAGACCGCTTACCCCTCTCCATCCCCCCCCCCCCACACACACACCCGCCCTTTTCCACCCATTCACTGAAAATGTTCCGCTATGAACGCTGTTGTCTATTAGTGGCTGGAGAGTTCATTCAGACCATATCACCGAACACACACACACACACACTATTTTGTGTGAATAAAAGCGCGTTAAAAATAAAAAAAAAAATAGAAAACAAAAACTGGCTCTATATGGGTATGAGATGCCATGGGTGGGTGAGAGGAGGGGAGTAGGTGACAATCCATCATGTCAAAAACTAAACTGTAAAGCTGGAGATACTTAGAACCGTGCCAATAGAAATTAAGCGGGTAGGAAGGCGCGCATTATAATTTTTTTTTTTTTAAAAAGTTGTTTAAGCCTTTTCTTAGTTTGGATGGTTTCCCCTTCACCGTATTTTTGACGTCTATTGGTGTTCCATACAAAACAAACGTCTATTGGTGTTCCGTACTAAATAAACGTCTATTGGTACGCCGCACTAAATAAACGTCTATACACACACCAAAGAAAGCACAAGAAACATTTATGCATTTTTTTTTTTATTTTGTTAATGTAAGGGTCTGATTTGAGACTTGAATTGATGAACGGTAAAACTAGAAGTGAATGGAGGGGGAGGGTGCGGGGGTAGGAAAGAGTTTAAAAAAAAATTACAAGCCTTGATGATTGTTTAGTGTGACATTTGGCTGGAATGTAGAATTAATTGAATCGGTGAATTAATATTTTGCACATGATTTTTTTTGTCGTCGGTGCGACAATTCTATAGGAGGTTAATGAAGTTGTAGGACTACAGTTGGTCTACACTTGGACTACAGTTGGTATACACTTGGACTACAGTTGGTCTTTACTTGGACTACAGTTGATCTACACTTGGACTACAGTTGGTATACACTTGGACTACAGTTGGTCTTTACTTGGACTACAGTTGGTCTTTACTTGGACTACAGTTGATCTACACTTGGACTACAGTTGGTCTACAGTTGGTCTTTACTTGGACTACAGTTGGTCTACACTTGAACTACAGTTGGTCTACACTTGGACTACAGTTGGTCTTTACTTGGACTACAGTTGGTCTACACTTGGACTACAGTTGGTCTTTACTTGGACTACAGTTGGTCTACACTTGGACTACAGTTGGTCTACACTTGGACTACAGTTGGTCTACACTTGGACTACAGTTGGTCTACACTTGGACTACAGTTGGTCTACACTTGGACTACAGTTGGACTACACTTGGACTACAGTTAGTCTTTACTTGGATTACTTTAAAAATCTGATAGACAGTAACTGCAGAAGTAGTAATAGAAAGCTATTTATTTATTTTAATTTCTTTACTCCCAATATATTTTTGCTCATATTTTGGTGACATATTTTGGTGACATATTTTGGTGACATATTTTGGTGACATATTTTGGTGACATATTTGTGTGACATATTTTGGTGACATATTTTGTGACATATTTTGGTAACATATTTTGGTGACATATTTTGCTGACATATTTTGCTGACATATTTTGCTGACATATTTTGCTGACATATTTTGCTGACATATTTTGCTGACATATTTTAGTCATTAGAGGTTAAACACATGATAAGAAAATGAAATAAAAATCAAAACACGAGACCTAAACTAACAGGAGACCTAATCGATTGTGTTTAATGTATTATCTGTAGACTATACGAAACATAATTTTGATGTCTTTGTAAACTTTTGATAGCTTGAAAATTTAAATGTTTGTCAACAGGACCAGTCTTATGAATTGCGGGGCCCAGTTGAACGGACGCTTGCTATGCCCCTCATCTATTTTTTTACAATAACAACTATTACTATTAATTAGGTTATTGAAAATTCCGGGGCCCCTGCTAGGCGCGGGGCCCAGTTATGAGCATTCGGTCAAATCAGCCCGAGGCCGGCCCTGTTGGTCAATACACCGAAGAACATTTTTACCTTTTTACCTTTTTACGCGACTGGCAATACTTCTCAATGAATTTAATAAATATTATTTTTTGTTCATTATTTAACAAAATTTTCATAAAAGAACGTATTTCATCATTGTCCTTATTACGTCACTAAACGTTCGCTACTCTGTAAACGGGTCACTCCTATTGATACCAGTAGCTTCAGTTTCCTGGCAGACGGCACTGTTACGTCACAAGATAATTCTTCTCGTACTGAAACTAAAAAGAGAAAAAAAAACTCACACGGCTGACCAAGATGTTTTGTACGTGCTGACTTGATCATCACGGGTGTCCGAAGTCTGACGGTAGATCAGTTGGCCACTTCACACCTCTGGACCATAGGTCACGAACCAGCGATTTAGTCGATACGTGTGAAATTAAGTGACCGCTGGTCATTGACGACCAGGTGATCTATGAGCCGTGGGTTTCACCCTTAGTTCGCCCTCCACGCCCAGTAACTGGACACATTGGGGGTGATGACGTGAGATGGAAGTGATGATGATTGGTCAGCTTTGGTCATCGTTACAATCTTCGGCAGTACACTGACTGGTAGATATGAAGTGTTAACGTTCAAACTCCAAATCCGTGAACTGTAACTTTTTTTTACACATTTACAAACAACAGTTCATCTAGCCCTAACATATTGTATACCTTGTTGATTTTTATATCATGATTAATTGATTTGACTTTAGTTTATATATGTAATAATAATATAAAGAGATGATAATAAGATATTTCGACCTATATATTAACCAGTTATTGTTGTTTTTAAACAGTATTTGACATCCATATTATGTCTTAAGTCATCACTACTACTTGAGATGTTATTAATTTGTTGCCAACTTTGAAATGAAGACAACTAAGGGTTACATTTATTATTTAATTGTTAACTCTGTAAAAAAAATAATTAAAATACAAATCTACCAGATTTCCAATGTATTTTGTCAATCTTGTGATACACCAGATAATTATATGAGCTTTATTTAAATCTTGTGATACACCAGATAATTATATGAGCTTTATTTAAATCTTGTGATACACCAGATAATTATATGAGCTTTATTTAAATCTTGTGATACACCAGATAATTATATGAGCTTTATTTAAATCTTGTGATACACCAGATAATAATTATATGAGCTTTATTTAAATCTTGTGATACACCAGATAATTATATGAACTTTATTAGAGATCAGACTGTAAGCTGGTATAATATTGTTGTTATTTTTTTGTTTTAGATCAAAACTTTGAAATACTTTTGATAACGTTGTAAACACTCTTTTATTCTGTACCCACAATTGGAAGATATTAATTCTTCATCAAAGAAAAAAATAAACTTTTTCTGGACACCCACATTAATTTGATAACACATTTATGGGCCCCCTGCTAAATAACCGTATTAGGGCTCCGGGAAAAATGTAATGGGACCTAAAAAAAAATTAATTAAAATACATGAAACATCCATGATGGTCAATGGGTGCAGACCACAATAGAACTTGTTTGTATATTGTATTAATCTTCATTTAATAGATGTTATTACTTATCATTAAAACGACAATGTTTCATATGAGATAAACAGAAGGTGGTGGATATATTAAAGCAAAGAAAATGCCAGTAGCAATATACCCCCCCCCCATGCACATACTCTGTAAAATACAGTGTCTTGACCACTTCATGACGTCACCGACTGGTCGCCACAAGTCTGATATCATTGAGCTTCCAATTCTACTAATCACCGATACAGCACACATCTGAGAATGTAAGTGCCACTCTGCTGACCGCTTACCTTCATCATATCCCCCTCTCCTCACCCCCACCCCCCGTCATCAGCGACCAATGCCGTTTCCACCCCCCCCCCTCGCTGAGAACAGCCGCGTGGTTTATGGCTCTCTTGACACACGGCTGTTGGCATACACCGTGCCGTCATTGAATCACCAAAGGGAAGTAGCTGCGTTAATATCTTGCACCTTGTAGTTCACAAGAGTTACCTCATTTTTTTTTAAACCCAAGATCTCCCCCCCCCCCCTTCCCATTTCCCTTCCTTCCACTACCGGGTTAAAGTGAGTGTCGGCTCTGTTTTCGAGTGTGCCGAAGTGTTGACGCATAACATTACCACTGGTCTCAATTATTCGTATGCATGTCTCACACAGACTCTCAACTACATTGCCGGCCACACTTGTACATGATTTTAAAACACCACAGAACGCGTGCACATACATACACTTCTATCATCTGTTTTAACTAAAGGTATAACATGGAGATTTTTATGAGTACAGTGGACTAAATAGATTGTTTTGATGTTTCTTTGAATCATGCTGATCAAAGACAAGATCTGCTCGTGTGGTCTGTAATTTTATTCTTATCTGGCTGAATAGTTTCAAACACTTGTCTTACATGACTAGACTGAACTTACGATTATTGGTGGTATCATTGTCCACATCGAGTCGTATCAGAGTGACCACTAGTACAACACTAACTTAACAACTAAAAAATACATGACAGAGTGACCACTAGTACAACACTAACTTAACAACATCAAAATACATGACAGAGTGACCACCAGTACAACACTAACTTAACAACATCAAAATACATGACGGAGTGACCACTAGTGCAACACTAACTTAACAACATCAAAATACGTG
>JAGDYQ010000078.1:4106036-4160993 GCA_021962125.1 Bulinus truncatus | reverse complement strand
TAAGCAAAGAAAGAAGGGGTACATACTGGTCGAAAGTTTGGGAAACACTGACGTATTTGTTTCAAACTGTCAGAAGTTTTTTAAAATTTGTATTAAGTCATGCAAATGATCTTTTTAATTTGTATTAAGTCCGGTAAATGATCTTTTTATTTTGTCTTATTCTCTCAATTTTTTTCATCATCTCATCAACAGGTGTACGAGTTGGAGAGACGCTTCAAGACACAGAAGTACCTCTCCGCACCTGAGCGTGAGCAGATGGCCATGAGCATAGGTCTAACGCCCACTCAGGTGAAGATCTGGTTCCAGAACCACCGCTACAAGCACAAGCGACAGCAGAAGGACCGGGAAAAGATGGAGCCCTCCAGCCAGAAGGAGTCCCCTGGACAGAACGGCCACAACAACGGGTCTAGTCATAAAAACACCAACAACGGCTCATCTTCTTCGTCGTCCTCGTCGCCAAGGAAGGTCTCGGTGCCGGTCCTGATCAGGGACGGGAAGTCTACGTCAGACATGACGAACGGCGGGATCGGATCCTCGGGGTCGTCCTCTGCCTCGTCGGCGTCGTCCTCATCCTCGCTTATCGGACATGGGCAGCACCACTTGGGGGGCGGAGTCGGGTCCCCCCACTCCGTGCTCCACTCCTCCTGCGCGGTCAACAAGGGCAGCCTGTCCCATCATCACCACCACCACCACCACGACAACTTCCTCAGCACCCCGTCTCCGGACCTCACGGCCACGCTCACACCTCATGGGCTGAGCCAGCAGGCCCTCTCCCACCACGGGCTGCACCACAGCATGGGCTACGCCACCGGTGCAGTGAACGGCAACGCCCTAACATCACCCTCCCCTTATCTGATAAATGGTAGGACATGGTAAATCACGGTCTGGAAAAGAAGGGGGGTGGGGGAGAGAGAATAAAAGTAAAACCTGGTCATGCAACGTCCTGAAAACATTGACGTTTTGAACTCGGACCTTTCAGCAGGACTAACGAAGACGTTTCTTCTGCACCGTTATTTCGCTCCACAAATAATTTCAGCCAGTTCAGCAAGCACGTGACGTTTCGACTAGCCCAACCCCCCCTCCCCCCTTCTACACACATAGACGGTGCAATACCGACATTCCAGCCACCATGGACCAACTGCGGCCCAACATTAATAGACTCGGCAGCCCTCGTGAGTTGGCTGATAATTAAATATCTGTGTGTGGGATGTTCTCCACCGTTCTGTCCGTGTTCTTCATTACAGTTAACTTACGACATGGACATTAAAAATGGATGTCTCTCCCTCTTTTTTATTTTCTCAATTCCCAAGCCGGCACTGTACATTGTGTGTGTGTGTGTGTGTATGCGTGCGTGTGTGTGTATGTCTGTCCACTACGCATACATTTGGACGCTCTACTATAACAAAACAAGAGACATTTCTCGGCCACTTACAGTCTATGGCCCAAAGGATTGTACCGGCAAGTTCTATGAGTATCAATGGATTTGGGGGACAAGTTTATACAGTCTCACTAGTAATGTAAGCCATGTAATATAATGTCATGTCATGTCATGCCATGTCATGTAATAACATATCATGAACTGATACCGTGTATTTTTTGTCATTTTCTTTATAATTCTTGTGAGGAGATTCTGATGCATTTCTTGACTTACGGCTGCAAATACAAAACAGCTGATCGAAAAGAAAGAAAACATTCAAAAAGTTAAAAAAAAAAGTAAACATTGACTGTTGTATACTACTGTACAAAGTTCACACACAATTTGTTGTAATGTGGATCGTTTACTTTGTACTGACAAGGGAATGTGTGAAATCAATATTGGTTGCTCATTACGTCAATGTATGTATGAACTGTTGATATGTTTCAATATGTACTGAAAATTTTTTTCGAGCCACGATTCTCAAACTGTTACGCTTTTGCGACCCACACTTGACTTCTGCTTAGCCACCAACTACAAAAAAAAAACTATTTAAAACAACTGTTTAATCCACCGTCAAATTTCAACCACAATTAAAGAAAGACTATTAAAGTGTCAATTAATTCTATTTTATGATTTCCACTTTTACTTGACAGATGTACAAACTTTTATATTTGAAAACAAATAGAGAAATAGAATGTGAATATACTTATGTATATTATCGTTCGTTTAATTGGGAAGTTAACCCCCCCCCCTCAACACACTAGCGTGGGGTCCAGACCTAATCATTGAGAATCACTGTAGTAGAGGATTTTTCTCCATTTCCTTTCTAAGTCTGGTCGAAGATTTATGTTTTTATGTATCCAGGAATACATTTTATGAATATATGAAACGTGAAATCTTACATTGAATGGGCACTACACAATATACATCACACAGAATGCATCTGGACAATTTAAAATTAACAATTCCAAAAGACGCCATATTTATGTTATTAAGTATCCATTTTTAAGTGATACACTATTTAAAATGAAAATTATTTATCAGAAGATGCGCATTCTGTATGATATACACCCTGTGATGTGCACTGATAAATTTAATACACCGATGTTGGACACTAATTTGAAAAGAAACAAAAAATACAACTGAAATGCTGATTTTTAAAAATTATTTTATTATAATTAATGTTATTAAGATTATTTTTAAAAAAATCATTGACATGCAACTATTAATCAATGGACTGAACTTCGATTTTTGTCCTTATATTTTCTTGAAATCCTTTCTATTTATTTACTAAAATCGCATCTGAAAAAAGATAATATATTTTTTTTAATAATAAAATATAAAAATCAAATAAGTGTTCGATAATGTTTAGTATTTAAGACTTAAATCATTTGCACAGTCAATCAATGTGGAATAATTTGGCACTAACAATCATTTTGATGACTCTAAGTTAGGTTAGCGTTACTGTCTGAGTCATTTTAAATTCTAAATGATTCCATTGACGACATGAATTGACTGAAAATAATCTCAGTAAAAGTAATTTATACCAATCCGAGAATTATAAAGATTAAAAGAAAATGAATATCATGTTAAAAATATCTTGCGTAAAGTAACAAAATATATTTTATAAAATAGTTAATATCATATACAAATATCTTGCGTAAAGTAATGCAATATATTCAAACAACTGGTTAGTATTTTGAACTTGATAAATGCATGGCATCGTGATCATTCAATTGAATTAAACATTGTATTGTATTATTAATATTATTATTGTTGGAATTCAACTTTACAGCATTAGAAGAGAACAAATAAAATGTGTCAGTTAACAATCAGACTTACAAAACTTCTAGTTTCCACACAACACATTTTTCGTACAAATTACATTTTGTATATGTTAATATGAACAACTTAAACTCCATGCGGTTTATATATTTTGTTCAATATTTTGTTCAATATATTTATGTTTATTGTTTATGTTTATTGTTACCTATTCAGATTCTAATAGTTTGAATTGAATCAAGATTCTCCATTGGTACACCCCCCCCTTTATTTTATTTAAATTTTACTTTTTTTGTTTTTGTTTAAACAGATCTTGATTTATTTAAATTGAATGAAATCTTGAATCAGCATTTTGATTGTTATCTCGAGTCTTTGTGCTGATTCATACTTACAGACACAGGCAATGAATCAATTAATTGACTCAACTCTGCAGTTTCAGTGGGAAAATCTCAAGTTTAATACGAAGTCATAAATGGGATTTACTCTTTATTGCATTTTATACGTTTTTTAGTTGAATGTTTTATTTTTTGAATTTTTAAAACTTTTAACACGTAAAATAAACAAATCTACTTTTTTTGTGAAATAAACCCAATTTTGTCTATTGAATGAATTATTTAATCTCACAGGCTGTCGTATGTCGGTACACTCTCTTCGTTAAATATTGTACATACAGCGACAAGCCTTTTTGTTTTTTATCATTATTTCTTTTTTTTATGTGTTGATGCATTTATAAAGAATAAATATATTTATAAACTATAGACTGTCGCATTCTTGTAAGTTGTATTAACTTTAAAAGTGATGTTGAGTTATAGAGGCTGATAGATATAGATAGATAGATAGATTGATTTATAGATAGATAGATAGATAGATAGACAGACAGATAGATAGATTGATCGATTAATAGATAGATAGATTGATTGATAGATAGATAGATAGATAGATAGATAGATAGATAGATAGATAGATAGATAGATAGATAGATAGATAGATAGATAGATAGATAGATAGATAGATAGATAGATAGATAGATAGATAGATAGATAGATAGATAGATAGTGAAGTACATGTACCATATCGAACATAGAAGAAAGAAGTCAAAGGTCGTTATAGGTCAGTTGTAGTTTTAAAGTCTTCACTTCTAGAGATTGACGTCCATCATTAAGTTTATTCAAGCGTGTATGCAAGATTGTGTGTGTGTGTGTGTGTGTGTGTCTGTGTGTGTGTGTGTGTGTTTTGTTTTGTTTTCAGTCTGTTAGTCTTCTATATATTAATTGCAGAGCTAGACATCGGAGCCAGATGCTGCCCCGGGACGTTGGGGTGTAGGGTAGGGGGTGACCTAAACTGAGCTGATTTACGTCGTGGGGTGGGGGGAAAGAGGTATGTGGACACGCGTTGTTGGTTAGAATGAGCGTGCGTGCGTGAGTGCGCGCATGTGTGTGTGTGTGTATGTATGGATAGGATGTGGCAGGCTCTCTGTCTGTCTCTCTCTCTCTCTCTCTCTCTCTGTCTTTCTCTCACACACACACACACACAGTTTTTTATTGTTGATTTTTTTTTTCATAATTTAGAGTGAAAGTACCTAAACCTTGAAGGTACATACAAACACAGTGAGTACTTGTGTCAAGAGCGTGTCTGGTCATCGCTTCTCCCAATCGGCAATGTTAATAAAAAAAAAACATAAAGAGAAACCAGGAGATCATGACACACACACACACACACGCATACACACACATACACAAATACATATAAACGCAAAGGCTGTACTTTACTAAATTGCCTTCTCCTCCCCCCCCCTCTTTCTCTGCCCCCCCCCCCTCACAAATTATTTTAATGTACAATGGATACATGCAACATCCCCCTTCCCCCCCCCCCAACCATACGCGTTTCCTTTGGGGAAAAATGTGTCCCGCTCTATTCGCTCACCCGCCACAACCCCCTCCCCCCCCCTTTCTATCAGACGACACATGTGCCGTGCCCAGTGAAGCAGACCGGAGCCCCCCCCCCCTCCATGTGCCAGTATACGTGGGTGAGTGAGCAGCGCGGGTGTTAAGAGTCAATGTGGTGCGCCACTCATTGTGTGGGCATGTGGCATGGACGTCAACAGTCTCCTGCATATTTCATACGTAAGTAGAACACGTGACGGCAGTCTACATTCTTATCAGTTTTTCTCTACCCCCCCACACACACACCAACATTGACTTCTCCCCCTTCTCTCCTCCGTCCTTTCCATTGTGTGTCAGCTGTCTCTAAGTTTATTGAAACCCTGACCTTTGTGGTATATCTAGTTATTGACCAGTCCGTCAAAGAATCATTTAAATCAATCAAATAATCACTCAATCAATACGGCAGTGTTCATTTATCTATCTATCTATCTACGTATCTCACTATCTATCATAAAACTCTCTATCTCCCCCTCTCTCTCTGTCTCTCTATCTTTCCCTCTCTCTCTCTCTCTCTCGATATATATATATACACACAAACACACACATATATATATATATATGAGTTGACGTGTGTGTGTATAAGAGTGAGTAGATTTATGAGTGTGTGTAAGTTAGAGTGAGTAGATCAACGAGTTGGTGTGCGAGGCGCATGTTTATCAAAAAGTATCGCCTTCTGAAAAATATCTTCAGTATAAATGTTCTGTCATGACATAAAGCTAAATGTTCTGTCATGACATAAAGCTAAATGTTCTGTCATGACATAAAGCTAAATGTTCTGTCATGACATAAAGCTAAATGTTCTGTCATGACATAAAGCTAAATGTTCTGTCATGACATAAAGCTAAATGTTTACCAACTGACATCGAGACGAACGGCATCAATGTAGTGTCAGTCACGTCACATCCAACGACACATGCATCAAAATATCGATCACGTGACAAAATTACATGTCACCACACACACACACATACACACAGAGCAGCCTGTAACGTCACAGGCTAATGGTTTAAGCCGATTACCTCCCCCTTCCTCGCAATCCTCTTCCAATGATCTCCCCTTGGACCGCCAAATAATTACCTAACGCTGGAAAAGGGAAAATTTAATTTTAATTTTGTTGAAACGTTTGTTTGACACCAACCCGCCGTGTCACATTACCCTGGTAATAAACGTTTGTGTGACACCAACCCGCCGTGTCACATTACCCTGGTAATAAACGTTAGAGTGACACCAACCCGCCGAGTCACATTACCCTGGTAATAAACGTTTGTGTGACACCAACCCGCCGTGTCACATTACCCTGGTAATAAAAGTTAGAGTGACACCAACCCGCCGTGTCACATTACCCTGGTAATAAACGTTTGTGTGACACCAAACCACCGTGTCACATTACCCTGGTAATAAACGTTTGTTTGACACCAACCCGCCGTGTCACATTACCCTGGTAATAAACGTTTGTTTGACACCAACCCGCCGTATCACATTACCCTGGCAATAAACGTTTGTTTGACACCAACCCGCCGTGTCACATTACCCTGGTAATAAACGTTTGTTTGACACCAACCCGCCGTATCACATTACCCTGGTAATAAACGTTTGTTTGACACCAACCTGCCGTATCACATTACCCTGGTAATAAACGTTTGTGTGACACCAACCCGCCGTGTCACATTACCCTGGTAATAAACGTTAGAGTGACACCAACCCGCCGTGTCACATTACCCTGGTAATAAAAGTTAGAGTGACACCAACCCGCCGTGTCACATTACCCTGGTAATAAACGTTTGTGTGACACCAAACCACCGTGTCACATTACCCTGGTAATAAACGTTTGTTTGACACCAACCCGCCGTGTCACATTACCCTGGTAATAAACGTTTGTTTGACACCAACCCGCCGTGTCACATTACCCTGGTAATAAACGTACGACAGAAACAAAACCATACTGGTAAAAATGTCTGTAGTAATTATCTATATAAATAATCGAGGTCTGGGTTCTGCGTTAAATCGAAAGCGGAAAACAAGAATTGAAAATGGCGTATTGCCGGCGTGTCGAATAGATAAATGTCTTTAAAAAAATCTACAGTTTTGAACAGTTTCAACGGTTTTTAAGCATAAATGTGAAATAATTCCATTTAAATGTCTTTTTTTTTTTTGTTTTTTTTTTCTAATTTTGTATTTCTACAACATATTTTATGTTTATATTTTGAAGTATAGAATTTAGATTAGAAAATCGAACGCTCGCCCCTGACTGAAAAGCCCTTCAGTTGTGTTGAGCCCATTTAGCCTATTCATTAGAACTGTTTGGCCATTAAAAAATACCTACAACCCAGACATACCTTTTTGACATACTTAAATTACATTTACGTATGGAGCATTTGATCAGCATAGATGAATGTGTAATTGTACATAGACAATTACGTAGACCTACTCATGGCAAATACAGGATCAATTGGACAAAAGCAATTACGTGGACCTACTCATGGCTAATACAGGATCAATCGTACATAGACAATTACATAGACCCAATAGCAAAAGCGGGATCAATTGTACATAGACAATTACATGGACCTACTCATGGCTAATACATGATCAATTATACATAATCAGTTACATCGACCTTCTCTTTGCAAATACAGGATCAATTGTACATAGACAATTACATAGACCTACTCATGGCTAATGCAGGATCAATTGTACATAAACAGTTACATAGACCTACTCATGGCAAATATAGGATCACACATAATCTGACCTAATGAAGTGTCGTGATCGATATAGATTAATGTAGATAGCACAAAGAGAAATACATAATCACTTTATAATATATAAATATACTAGCTGTACCCTGCAAAACCTTTACATAGATTTATATTCGCTAACGTTTGATCAGTAGGCTAGGTGATTTTTGGTTTCGGATGGACCCGTTTTTTATGATTTTATTACAATTTAAAGATGCAATATGTTTTAGAAATACAAACAAACACATATGTAAATGGAATTACTTCACATTTCGGCCTTTGGGTTTAATGTTTGAATACCGCAGATACTTTACAAAACTGTAGATTAAAAAAAAACAAAGCATTAATTGAATCGAATCGCAGGAAAGACTCCACATTGAATTTTTTATTTCTCCTTTCGATATAACGCAGAAGTGAGACCGCTATTATTATATTGGATAAAATAGAATATTGATTCAGTCCATTTAAATGTTGAGATCACTAGACATTTACAACCAAAAATCAAATGATATCGCTATTTCCTTTTTTTCCTTTACGACCCATAGTTAAGTGTGCAATGGCTATGAAGGCAGTACGAGAGACGTGGGATTTGAGCCCGTAGCCTACAGTTTACGGGTCGGACTGACAATTAAATAGCTACCATGTCAACCACATGATCACATTGTTAAGACTTTTAATTACACAAAAACAACTACACAATCACACAAAGACTCTATACCACCACTCATAGACATCTATACCACCACTCATAGACAACTTATACCACCACTCATAGACATCTACACCACCACTCATAGACAACTTATACCACCACTCATAGACATCTACACCACCACTCATAGACAACTTATACCACCACTCATAGACATCTTATACCACCACACATAGACATCTACACCACCACACAAAGACAACTTATACCACCACTCATAGACAACTTAAACCACCACTCATAGACAACTATACCACCACTCATAGACAACTACACCACCACTCATAGACATCTACACCACCACCCAAAGACAACTTATACCACCACTCATAGACAACTATACCACCACTCATAGACATCTACACCACCACACAAAGACAACTTATACCACCACTCATAGACATCTACACCACCACTCATAGACAACTTATACCACCACTCATAGACATCTACACCACCACTCATAGACAACTTATACCACCACTCATAGACATCTTATACCACCACTCATAGACATCTACACCACCACTCATAGACAACTTATACCACCACTCATAGACATCTACACCACCACACAAAGACAACTTATACCACCACTCATAGACATCTACACCACCACACAAAGACAACTTATACCACCACTCATAGACATCTACACCACCACCCAAAGACAACTTATAACACCACTCATAGACACCTATACCACCACTCATAGACATCTACACCACCACTCATAGACAACTATACCACCACTCATAGACAACTATACCACCACTCATAGACAACTACACCACCACTCATAGACATCTACACCACCACACAAAGACAACTTATACCACCACTCTTAGACAACTATACCACCACTCATAGACATCTACACCACCACACAAAGACAACTTATACCACCACTCATAGACAACTATACCACCACTCATAGACATCTACACCATCACACAAAGACAACTTATACCACCACTCATAGACAACTTAAACCACCACTCATAGACATCTACACCACCACACAAAGACAACTTATACCACCACACATAGACATCTACACCACCACTCATAGACATCTATATCCAGGGCCGTGCCAAGCTTATCCGTCGCCCGGGTCCAAACAGTACTTCTGCGTTCCAAATACATATAATACATGTACGTTTGTTCTAGTTCAGCATGTTCATTTAAAGCTGTTGTCAGTGTTGACAACTGATATTGAGATAAAACTCTAGCTAGTAATCACAACTTCTCAATGTATGTAACTATGTTCAATAGCATTATACACAATATGGGAAGCTTTATTAGCGTCAGTAAAATTAACTTTGTAAAGAGAATTAAAAAAAAATAATAATAAGTTTAAATCAAATGCATTAAAAAGAAAAAAGAATAATTCGTTTCTCCAAATATATATGTAACTTATCATTTCTAAAAATAGAAACGTGTCCATCTAGATCTATAGATTAATTTATTGTTATATATTAGCTAATGTAAGTCCTTATTTAGTGACATTTAAGTTAAATCATTTAAATACAAGTTTATTCTTTTTTTTTTAAATTATATTTTATAATTTTTAGTTTCAAAAGAACTTTAGCCTGCTATTGTTGCGCACTTCAAAACCAAATTTAGCTTGTTTATATAAGACTATGAGTAGTTTCACAATTGTGCACACCGGTGCTATGATCCCTATTCATTTTGAAGGGAGAACCTTCTTGCCTGTATTCTTCCCAGTTATAAACATTACTATTAGCTTCGAAATTCAACCAGATGAAAATTCCTGGACTTGAAATTATCAAAATAGTCTATTGTTATGTAAAATCTACAACTGTGCCAAATTTTAATGTTCATGCTAAATGAGAACAGACATAAAATTGAACTAACAGATTTAAAAAAAAGTGAAGTTAAATTAGAACTTATAAAAAAAAATACTTGTTCTCAGCAATATTTGAACTGATGAAATCAGTGAGAGTGTCATTGTCACGATTCGTTTGCATAAATTTGCATTTTAGAAATTTTAATTCCACATAAGACGTCTGCTCTTAAAATGTTTGATATTTATTGGCACGGCCACTGGTGACCACCGTCTGTGATTACAATATTTCATTAAAGATAATGAAAGTATTTTATTTTTAGGTTCCGTATTCCATTCCCAGGGCGAGGTTTCTGCCTCCTCAAAGAGGCTTCCGACCTTAGCACCATAGTACACCCTATAGCGCTAATCCGAGATAACTATATTCAGGGCACTAAGCAGATCTTTCCAGTGATATTTAGGGCACTAGGCAAATGCTTACAGAAATGTTTGGGAACTAGGCAGATATAATTGGGACAATAGCAAGAGAGATATTCGATGCAAGGCAGATAGATATTTGGGGCACTAGGCAAATACTTTCCCAGATATTTGGGGCACTAGGCAAATACTTTCCCAGATATTTGGGGCACTAGGCAAATACTTTCCCAGATATTTGAGGCACTAGGCAAATACTTTCCAAGATATTTCAGGCACTAGGAAAGAACTTTCCCAGATATTGGAGGCACTAGGCAAATACTTTCCGAGATATTTGAGGCACTAGGCAAATACTTTCCCAGATATTTGGGGCACTAGGCAAATACTTTCCCAGATATTTGGGGCACTAGACAAATACTTTCCCAGATATTTGGGGAACTAGGCAAATACTTTCCGTGATATTTGGGGCACTAGGCAAATACTTTCACAGATATTTGAGGCACTAGGCAAATACTTTCCAGATATTTGGGGCACTAGGCAAATACTTTCCGAGATATTTGAGGCACTAGGCAAATACTTTCCCAGATATTTGGGGCACTAGGCAAATACTTTCCCAGATATTTGGGGCACTAGACAAATACTTTCCCAGATATTTGGGGAACTAGGCAAATACTTTCCGTGATATTTGGGGCACTAGGCAAATACTTTCCCAGAAATGTTAGGCACTAGGCAAATACTTTCGAGATATTTGAGGCACTAGGCAAATTCTTTCCCAGATATTTGTGGCACTAGGCAAATACGTTCAAATAAACAAAATGACTCATTGAATGATTTCATACATAGACAATTGACATACGGACAGAATGAGTTATAAACAGAAAATAGTCAATGACGTATCGTAAATAGTCAACAGTCGACAGACTAACGGACAGAAAGGTAGAAATGCAGAAAAACAAACAGTCAGACAGACAGATAGATAGATAGATAGAAAGATAGATAGATAGATAGATAGATAGATAGATAGATAGATAGATAGATAGATAGATAGATAGATAGATAGATAGATAGATAGATAGATAGATAGATAGATAATCCTATGATACTGTTTGTTGATTTAACGTTTCTGCGTTGTGTTTTGTTTTCATTTTCAGTCAAGCATCAAGTTAACGTTAAATAAGAATTCCCCCCCACCACAACCACCACCACCTACATGGAGCCCAACCCCCCCCCCCACGGGTCGTTCTATCGCCCCCTCCCCCACCATCCCTCCATAAAGTAGTATTGTATTTGCACAAAATAAAAATATTGTATTATCCATGTGTATGATCTTAGTCAAACATTCACACTACCTTTCTAACCCCGACCTCGCAGGGGCGCCGATCTCACACAAAAGATATTGAACGGTTGACAAAATTCACTAATATCTTGTACGCTCCTTCTCCCGCGTCCCTTCCCTACCCCCCCCCCCGCATTATATTTCGTCTTCTCTTTTTTCCTAACTGTTTGTACTACCGTAGATGTGGTTTTTATTTCTATTCTAACTGAGGCACAGGTTATCAAAATGTATAGCGACTGCCGTCAGGGTTGGCAGCCGTATAGAAGTGTCAAAGATTGAACAAACCATTATGAGGGGGACTCTCTTAACTACTATGATTTAGGGGCTTAAACAGACCATGTCAATTGTTCACGTGGAGACCCCACACTCCCCTCTACCTTGCACTACCCTAACCCACACCCTCTCTCTCTCTCTCTCCCATACCTTCACAATTCCTACTGAGCAGTTCAAAATGTCAGTCAGGATAATGTAGGATAAACGTTTTTATTTTTTGAAAAGAAGAGTAGAACTTTATTTATTTTTTTAAGCTGGGATATATGCAGACATTCAATGTAGTTATATCAGTTGGAGTGTAGAGAGTACTGCAGACATTTAATGTAGTTATATCAGCTGGAGTGTAGAGAGTACTGCAGACTATTTAATGTAGTTATATCAGTTGGAGTGTACAGGGTACTGCAGACATTTAATGTAGTTATATCAGTTGGAGTGTAGAGAGTACTGCAGACATTTAATGTAGTTATATCAGTTGGAGTGTAGAGAGTACTGCAGACATTTAATGTAGTTATATCAGTTGGAGTGTAGAGAGTACTGCAGACTTTTAGTATATGCATAGTTTGTCAGTCTGGCTATAGATTTTGCCGTAAATTAATGAATACTCTTACGGTAAACAGACGAGTGAACTGAATATAAACACATGGAGGAGATAGATAAATAGGTAGAGACATAAATAGATCATAAACGGAAAGATCGATTGGTAGATAGGTCTATATATAGATAGACGTATAAAAACAATACACAGATATGCACACAGATAATCATTTAAGACATGTGTCTGTGTGTGTATGTGTGTCTATGTGTGTGTGAGTTTGAATGTGTATGTATGTGTGTGTGTTGATATATGTGTGTGTCTGTTTTGTCAGTGTGTGTGCGTGTTACTGACTTGAGATATATTATGTGCCGATATAACGTATAAAAAAAAGGAATTGTTGAAAGGAGTTAAAACATTTAATTTGAAAATCTTGAAAATTAACTTCTTTGAGGCTACACTTACTCCCATATAGTAGCATGGTACAGTACACTGATTACCATATAGTAGAATGATACAGTACACTGACTACAATATAGCAGCATGATACAGTACACTGACTGCAATATAGTAGCATGGTGCAGCTACACTTACTACCATATAGTAGCATGGTGTAGCTACACTTCCTACCATTTAGTAGCTTGGTGTAGCTATACTTCCTACCATATATAACATGTAGTAGCATGGTGCAGCTACACTTCCTACCATATAGTAGCATGGTGTAGCTACACTTCCTACCATATAGTAGCATGGTGCAGCTACACTTCCTACCGTATAGTGGCATGGTGTAGCTACACTTCCTACCATATAGTAGCATGGTGCAGCTACACTGACTATCATATAGTAGCATGGTGTAGCTACAATTCCTACCATATAGTAGCATGATGTAGCTATACTTCCTACCATATAGTAGCATGGTGCAGCTACACTTACTAACATATAGTGGCATGGTGTAGCTACACTTCCTACCATATAGGAGCATGGTGTAGCTAAACTGACTACCATATAGTAGCATGTTGAAACTACACTTACTACCATATAGTACAATGGTGATGTTACAGTAGTATTGTGATGCTACATTGACCATCATATAGTAACACAGTTAGACTATACTGACCAGCAGATTACTATATATGGTTTGGCTACACAAGCCACAAAATATGAACGGGGGGAGGAGGCTACAATGCTACCATATGATCACTCGTTAGGATGAACGGATGGATTACAGCAGCAAGTTATTAAAGTGAAATTCATTGCTGCATTTGAACTTTAATTTTACAAATACTGTGTGTCTGATTCATCTACCAGTCTCTCATTGCCACATTGTAAGGGGGGAAATAGCAAAGCCCAACATTATTGTCGCAAGAAAAACAACTTTCTAACACTTTTCAATGTCTCAATTTATTTTTAGGGCCCAATATTTTCTCGTGGGCCCAGGGATCAACCGACCTTACTCACCCATTCACTCACTCACTCACTCACTCACCCATTCACTCACTCCCTCACTCACCCATTCACTCACTCGCTCACCCATTCACTCACTCACTCACCCATTCACTCACTCACTCACTCACCCATTTACTCACTCACTCACCCATTCACTCACTCACTTTCTCTTTCTCTCACACTTTTTTTTCTTTCTTTAAATATGTATAACATTTGACTACAGCCATTGGTATCACTGAGCGACTTAGCCTCTGTTCAAGTCGTAAACACGTCAGTAACATTCTCTTTCAATGTATGCTTTTGCATATTTTCAAACATATTTAATTATAATCATAATGTTAGCATTTACTGAGCATTCATCGAAGTGTATACATCAATTATAATTGTTCATTCAAGAACTAAAGTCTTCCTTCTATCGTTCTTCTTATCTACTCTAACGTCCACAACAGTTATCTAGCTGATCATCGTTGGCCCAGATTATCTTCCGTCCGTCCAGTTAGATAGGTAAACTACTTCACCCAGCCCAACCACCCCCACACTCCTGACTCCAGGCATCAAGCTTAGGGGTTGGGGGGTGGAGGGTGGGAGGGAGGGAGGGGGTGCCCACAAGATGTGGTCGTTGAGACCTATATAAAAGCAATGATGATTACCTGTTATCAATGTAAGGGTGATAACAACGTCCTCTTAGCCAGTAGATAACAGATAACGGGCATCTTCAAGTTTTTTTTTTTTTTAAACTTCTGTGACAAGGTTCAGGGGACTATTCATTGTTGATATCACTGTATGAAGGGAACTATTCATTGTTGGTATCACTGTATGAAGGGAACTATTCATTGTTGATATCACACTGTATGAAGGGAACTATTCATTGTTGATATCACTGTATGAAGGGAACTATTCATTGTTGATATCACTGTATGAAGGGAACTATTCATTGTTGATATCACTGTATGAAGGGAACTATTCATTGTTGGTATCACTGTATGAAGGAAACTATTCATTGTTGATATCACTGTATGAAGGGAACTATTCATTGTTGATATCACTGTATGAAGGGAACTATTCATTGTTGATATCACACTGTATGAAGGGAACTATTCATTGTTGATATCACTGTATGAAGGGAACTATTCATTGTTGATATCACTGTATGAAGGGAACTATTCATTGTTGATATCACTGTATGAAGGGAACTATTCATTGTTGGTATCACTGTATGAAGGGAACTATTCATTGTTGATATCACTGTATGAAGGGAACTATTCATTGTTGGTATCACTGTATGAAAGGAACTATTCATTGTTGATATCACTGTATGAAAGGAACTAGTCAGTTTAGTTTGAAGCCAATGGTGACAGGGGGAGTTAGTGAAGTGGAAGTAGACACATTTAAAAAAAGAATTGAATTATGTATAGCTGTGTATAAATGACATGAAATGTCTAGCAGTTTCTATGGAGATGATTTAAACTGTTGATTATGATTTATGTTTGAATGTTGATATTGTCTCAAATCAATTCAGAAAGGAAATATTTGTTGGTCATTGGTACTATGGGAGTTCTCTGCACGTTTATCATTAGGACATAAAAAACTCCTAGAATGTTCCAATATTTTTCTCAGTAAGCACGACACTGTCACTTCCATAATGTTCACTTGTATTGCCACTTCCATAATGTTCACTTGTATTGTCACTTCCATAATGTTTACTTGTATTGTCACTTCCATAATGTTCACTTGTATTGTCACTTCCATAATGTTCACTTGTATTGTCACTTCCATAATGTTCACTTATATTGTCACTTCCATAATGTTCACTTGTATTGTCACTTCCATAATGTTCACTTGTATTGTCACTTCCATAATGTTCACTTATATTGTCACTTCCATAATGTTCACTTGTATTGTCACTTCCATAATGTTCACTTGTATTGTCACTTCCATAATGTTCACTTATATTGTCACTTCCATAATGTTCACTTGTATTGTCACTTCCATAATGATCACTTATATTGTCACTTCCATAATGTTCACTTATATTGTCACTTCCATAATGTTCACTTGTATTGTCACTTCCATAATGTTCACTTGTATTGTCACTTCCATAATGTTCACTTATATTCTTCATGATATCTAATACTGTCTTTGAGAAGAAGACCTAATTTAATGTACATCTATATATAGAAACTGGATTGAGATTGGTTAGGGCCGCAGTAGCAGTGGAAAATATTGGACCCCATTTAAAACGGACAAAGGCTTGGACAAATAAAGTTACAAGTGTGAAATGGGGTTTGACATGACCCTCTAAATGTCTGGGCTCAGGGCGCGCGACTTGGTGCGTCTTCAGTAAAATCCACCTCTGGTCTAATGTCTTAAATAATTCTATTAACTTGTATTACTAGTTTGTTAGCAAAAAATATATATATGACATTCTTTCAAAGTATAATGGTATTGACGTTTGTATCATGCAGAATTAGTTTATCAATAAAATATAGTTTTTTTTTAATATTTAAAGGTCGAATGGAATTCATAAAATCTTAATTTACATTCCTAGAAAACAAAAATATACGCCCCTACTCTCTATTCCTTTTCTCATGTCATCGGTGGGATGGACGTATTTTGGCTCCGTGGCTTCGGCCCTAACTGGGCTTTGTGGTTGGAGTGGGCTTCATGGTCGTAGTTCGTTTACCGTCTCGCAGTTTGCTCGCTTCTTGTGTTTTTTTTGGCTATGGTGGGCTTCATAGTCTAGATATCTATGGTGGGCTTCATAGTCTATATATCTATGGTGGGCTTCATAGTCTATATATCTATGGTGGGCTTCATAGTCTATATATCTATGGTGGGCTTCATAGTCTATATTCCTATGGTGGGCTTCATAGTCTATATATCTATGGTCAGCTTGTTGCCTCTATACTCCTCTCGATTTTACCCATTCGTAATGGCTACCCTGGCCCTGACTGTTAAAGAAAAAATAAAACACGCTTAGCTTCGTTTTCCCTCTCCCCTCTGTATGAAGCAGTGTGTAGTGATTGGCTGATTGTTCAGCAAGTGACACCAAACGATTAACATTTCTCCAGAATTAACAACTCCATTTCAAAACAATTGTTTAAACTACTTTAGGAATCATATATAATATTAATCATTTCCAGTGTGCGTTAAATCGAAAGCGGAAAACAAGAATTCAAAATGGCGTCATCCCCTGAGTCTCGATTCAATTTTTCTTTTTGATATTATCTACAGTTTTCAATAGTTTCTGTGCTTTTAATTATGAAATGTAAAAGTCCCCAATATCAAAAATTAATAATTAGCATATCATTCAAATCATTGTAGTTTTTATTACAACAGAGCATTTTAACATCGTCAGACGTAAACAATAGTAATAATCGAAAATCTCCGACGTCGGCGACGATAAGACTATTGACCGCATTTTCGTATCTAATTTCGTAAATAAAGTCAATATAATATTTTAAAAAAGAAATTCTGCTAATTTCTATACTATTTAAGTTCTCAGCTTTTATAATATTTTTTTTTTATAAATACGGCTTTGAATTGTTTCTTAATTACAAAATAACAATATAGGCTTAAAAAACTAGGTCAAAAGGCAATGAAAACATAACCGAGCAATATTTTTTTCTTATAGTACATTAAAATTAGGACTTAATTTGGTTGGCGCGGTGGCAGGATGGTTATGCAGCTTGGAAAATGTTCACTTTTATGCAGACTCTCTGGGTTCGATTTCTCCCAGTGACATTTATTTTTATTGTTTTTTGTTTCAGAATGTATCCTTTTAGTTGTTTTAATGAAAAGTAACTAATTAGATCTCTTTGACATTTTTTAAAAATTGAAATAATTTATCTTTTAGGATGTTGTAAGAAAAAGAAACAACAACTAATTAGGTTTTTAATTATTTCATAACTTAAAAAAAAAATTAACACAGAGGCGTAACTGGGGTTGAGGGGGGGTCCAAAATCGAAAGCCCCACCGGGCTCCTGCTTTAGGGGAGCCCCCAAAATTATTTTTTACATTAAATAATAAGTACATAATCTCATGTCATGGTATCGAATGTCAAAATGCAGGGCCCCAAAATCCTAGGTTCGGCAATGGCTTAACAAGTCTATCTTCCTGCAAAGGCTTTGCGGGGTACGGCTAGTCATTTAATACTAGCGGTACCCTGCAAAACTTTTGCATAGAGTTATATTCCCTTGGGTTTGATCAGTAGGTTAGGTTATTTTTGGTTTCGGACAGATCTGATTTTTTTATGATATTATTACAATTTAAAGTTTAAATATGTTGTAGAAAGGCAATATATATATATATATATATATATATATATATATATATATATATAAATGGAATTATTTCACATTTTGGCCTTTTAGTTTCATGTTTAAAAACCGCAGTAACTATTCAAAACTTAAATTTTTAATAAACATTTATCGAATCGAGACGCGGGCAAGACGCCATTTTGAATTCTTGTTTTCCAGTTCCGATTTAACGCACAACCTGCTATTATTGTATCAGAAACTTGTCATTATCATATATTGTTATAACTCTCTCCTTGCCTCGGCAGTGCGCTAAGAATAGGGAATTCCCGTAGTCCAGCGCACCGTATAAATTTACTATTGAAAGCGGTGACTGTGTAACGTAGAAGCAGCAGAGTGGTGATGATGAAGCCGGCAATATGGTAATCGTGGCAGTTGTAGTTGTTCATTGTAAATAGATTATTTAATTCTGTGTTTTTATTTAACCCACGCCTGTGCTGTTGGTGTTTCCGTTTAGATCATTTAACAATATGATAATTATGTACTTATCGATATTTTTTGCCTTGCGCATTGATCTGTATTTATTGATCTGTATTTATTAATCTGTATTTATGTTGCAATACAAGGTGTTATTATTGAAACTGTATGATACCCGTCTCGAGTCATGCCAAACAACTGAATGAACAGTGTGTAGTACGTAAAGTAAACTAGTGTCACCTTGCACTATCTAACCCTTTGTATTTGAATGTCACACTTTTTTTTATCAAAGCGGATTAAAATGTTTACTTAAGGGATTGCTTCTTATCCTATTATATCAACTTCCATACTGAAACCAACTGGTTTATATACTACTTAGCATGATAGGAGAAGCTTGCGGCTGGGCAATTAATCAGCGGTCGAAAAATTTTGACAATTATCCAGTGGTCAAATATTTTGAACTATTAGTCAGTGGTCAAATAATTGTGTAGGTGTATAGAAGACGTTAATAAGTGATCATTTCTATAGTAGATTTGATTTCTATAGTAGATTTAATAAATGTCGTAATTGTAATTTCTCTTGTGTCGGTAGAACTGCATACTTTTAAAAACAAAACATTATGTTTGCCAAACACATTAAATGTCGGTAAAATTATAAACTGGTGCATATCACAATACATTCTATTCAAACTTCATTGATCAATCAGACAACCAATCATCCTTGAGATGACTTCAGATAAATATGCTGATTTACTATCAAAATTACGACACAGCGTACAGAAGGAAAATTCAGGGTCGGTGGTTGGCCTTAATGCGTCTCACCGGTTTATCAATACATCTCATAACTAAACACCGTCTTCCAGGGCCGTCTCTGTGTATGACGTTCAAGACAGACCACACAATATAATATGTCTTAGACAGATTACACAATGTAACATGTCTTAGACAGACCACACAATGTAACATGTCTTAGAGTGTCTTAGATAGACTACACAATGTAACATGTTTTAGACAGACCACACAATGTAACATGTTTTAGAAAGACCACACAATGTAACATGTTTTAGACAGACTACACATTGTAACATGTTTTAGACAGACTACACAATGTAACATGTTTTTGACAGACTACACAATGTAACATGTTTTAGACAGACTACACTAGATGTTACAGATGATTGACTTTTAATCTCAATTTGTGTGACTTGTTCTGGGTTGTTGTTGTTGTTGTTGTTGTTGTTATTGTTTGTTTCCAGCTTAATTTCATGTCAACTTTAAGATTTACTTTCATAACTAATTTACATTTTTAAGGTAGATTTTTAAAATAAATCATTTTTGAAAGTATGGCGGTTCTTATGTATTTGGGGCCCCCACCATAGGCGAAAAAAGAATATATTGGGGGCTATTAAAACATTAGATTTGATTACATTTGGTGTTAGAAAGTGATCTAACGAAAACATGAACCCTAGGCTTAGACATTATTTCTTGTTTATCAATAAGTTAGAAAGTGATCTAACGAAAACATGAACCCTAGACTTAGACATTATTTCTTGTTTATCAATAAGTTAGAAAGTGATCTAACGAAAACATGAACCCTAGACTTAGACATTACTTTGTTTATCAATAAGATTAGATCCTTTGAAAATGTAAACCACTTTTACAATTTAATGTTTTGTTTAATTTAATTAAATAATAAAAAAAAATTTAAAATAGGCCTAACGAAATTTAAAGAAAGTTATCTTAGCCCTTAAGGGTCATGGGGTCAGATGAAGTATTTGATATCTTCTGTATCCAGAACCACGCCATATGAAATTGTTGTGTGGTTAGCACAACGCCAAGCCGCCTTTACTTTCCAAACCTAAGTCAGGTACTCATTTAAAGATGGGTGATTTGGGTCGAACTTGTGGGACTATCAAACACTTTCACTAGGACACGGAAAACTTCACTTATTTCTTACTTAGGATCGAACTCGGGACTTTAAGTGAACAGTGAAGTGCACTACACCGCTGGACAATCCGTCATCCTTTTTGACTTGTTGTCTTGCGTGTAGGCATGGACCACTGTTGTAGACACGCGTCCGCCTTTACAGCTGAGGTGTGTAGCTGCATGACAAACTTCAGCTAACCATCTCACTAATTCAGTGCAGTCCTGGTTGAGATGGCGATTTGATGAACTCTCGTTGGTCAGATCGGCTTAAAGTAACGGGTTTGAGCTACTGAGTCACACAGACACCAAGTTAATGAAAGATACACTTTCACACTTACAAGTACGTCAAATGATGGTAATAATATATAATATATTTTTTCAAATGTTCATAAGTGTTCACAGTGCCGAACCTAGAGATTTTGGGGGCCCGAGGGATTGGCCTCTTTGGTGACCCTTGCATTTTGACATTCGACATCATGACATGAGATAATATACTTAATATGTTATGTTAAAAAAATGTTTGGGGGGCCCTCAAGCTGGGGCCCGAGGGGGCTTCCGATTTGGGACACCCCTTCCTCCTCCCTAGTTACGCCTCTGGGTTCAAGTATCACCAGCCTCTCACACAAAAGTAGACTTCATATGTTCCATTTCATTCCGGAATGAACACTAGACATTTTCTTATAATGAACGTTTAAACGTCTATACATAAAAACAATGACAGACTTATTTTACTATTCACTGAGAGAATGAAACCAAACAAAATGTCGTTCAGAGTTGAAATGTTAAAAAATGAAATACTGTCCATGAGACGAAGTTATCAGTTGGGTTTATTGCTGGCCATTTATTTTTTTTTTATATTCTGCAGCCTGATATAAGATGGAGCTGGGGGGGGGGTATTATCGTGGGGGTGTAATGAAGCGCCCCCCACCTCACCCCACCCCTACCCCTATTCGTAGTGTGTCAACATCCCTAGCCTCAGAAAACACACAAACACACACACACACACACACACACACACGGCAGCGGTCTGAGTTTTATTGGTGGTCCAGCTACGTGTTTTAATTGTCATCATAAATGGGAACTGAAGGCAGATAACAATAGTAGAGTATGGGTGGTGGGGGAGGGGCAAGGGAAGTCGTCGCATTGTTTATAGAAGGGGATGGGGGGCAGAGGTTTAGGGCTGGAGATATGACATGTTCTTTAGCCTAAATATGCTGGGGGAAAACATACAATAACTTGGTGTTTTCGTTATTATTGTTTTTATTGTCGGTCACGTGATTAGCGTCGTGTGACGTGGGGTTAGTAGTAAATTCATATTGCACTGACACACTTGTGTAGAGGTAACCTAGAGGCTGACACGTTAGTGTAGTGGAGTTTAGAGCGAAACACAAACACCTGTGTAGTTGTGCCTAGAGCTCACTGTGACACTTTTGTAGTGGTGTCTCGAGCTCACTGTCACAATAGAGTAAGTGGTGTCTTAAGAGACAGACACACTGACACAGTGGAAAAATGGCTTCCAGAACTCAATGCCAGAAGTGAGTAATTGAGTCCAGATTTCGCTGTCACACTACTGTCACGCTACTGTCACACTACTGTCACACTAATGTCACACTACTGTCACGCTACTGTTGTATAATAACGAAAATATGACATACATAAGTAGTTCTATTTAAAAGTTCGACCTTTATAAGAAATAAGAAAACTGTGGGCCTTGGGGTAAGTACGGCCCGATGGCCAAGTATTGCCCGTTTGGCTTTTGAGCCAAGTATTGCACGTTTGGCTTTTGAGCCAAGGATTGTCCATTTGGCTTTTGAGCCAAGGATTGCCCGTTTGGCTTTTGAGCCAAGTATTCCCCGTTTGGCTTTTGAGCCAAGTATTGCCCGTTTGTCTTTTGAGCCAAGTATTGCCCGTTCGGCTTTTGCGCCAAGTATTGCCCGTTTGGCTTTTGAGCCAAGTATTCCCCGTTTGGCTTTTGAGCCAAGTATTGCCCGTTTGTCTTTTGAGCCAAGTATTGCCCGTTCGGCTTTTGCGCCAAGTATTGCCCGTTTGGCTTTTGAGCCAAGTATTGCCCGTTTGGCTTTTGAGCCAAGTATTGCCCGTTTGGCTTTTGAGCCAAGTATTGCCCGTTTGCCTTTTGAGCTAAGTATTGCCCGTTTGGCTTTTAAGCTAGCCTGCAATCTGCACCCAACCACTCATCTATGATGTTTACATTTAAATAACAAAACTTCCTATAACACCATGTATCTGCTCTTTGTATGACCTGTAAGTAAATCTTTAGAATCCATTGTGGCCTGAGAATAAAAATGTTTGCCCACCCATGGTCTAGATTTAAAACTATTGTGTCTATCTCAATACTTGAGTCAGTAAGTGTATATTGTCCACGAGACATTGAATTTCCTTCCTTTGACTTCCACGACATAAGGTCGACATACCTATCTGATACCTACACTTTCATTGGACGTCTAGTAATCATACAATTCTAATACCTACACGTTCATTGGACAGATACTTGAACCAAACCAAACTATTATAAAATCCGAAAGTAAAACTTGCGTTTTTACTAAATGATTCTTTTTTAATTCTAAAATAAATTCAAAATGTTACAATAAAAACAAAATATTTATAAAAGAAATGAAACAAATAAACTTTAAGGAATTCACGCTATTTACAAACACTTTTATTATTTGTTTCTTTTTTAATTTCAAAAAATTACTGGGGCACGTTTACATTATCTGCAAAGTATTTTTAAGTTCTAGTCCCTTATTAATCGAATGTGCATATTCTTAAAAACTAATCGCCTCAGTTCAAAAAATCACCTTATTGTCCTGCAGTTACATCAAATATTTATTTTAATACTGGTAAATCAATTTGTCAAACAAACTACCCTGTACAATACCACGCACCATCCTTATGTAAGAAATATGTTCAAGCATACAATAAAAAATTCAATGTATAATTGTTTTTAAAAAAAAAGCCTGAACAAATTTGTAACAGAATAGAAATTGTCTCTGCAAGAACTTTTAACCAAAATAAATTAATAACTGACAATAGACAACAACATAAGTACAATAGGCAACTACATAAGTACAATATGCAACTGCATAAGTACAATAGATAACTACATAGGTATAATATACAGCTACATAAGTACAGTTAACAACAACAAAGTACAGTAGACAACAACATAGGTACAATACACAACAACATAAGTACAGTAGACAACACCATAAGCACAGTGGACAACGGTATAAGTACAATAGACAACAACATAAGTACAGTAGACAACAGCATAAGTACAATAGGCACCTACATAAGTACAATAGGCAACGACATAAGTACAATAGACAACAACATAAGTAAAGAAAAAAATGGTTTTGATTTTTAGCATTTATCAGTTCTGAAATTTCATCTAGGTCAGAGGTCAGCCACCTGTGGCTAGTTTTATATGACCGGCTACATCGACTGCCGTTTGTTTCTGAACAGTTGTTGGTACTGCTGTTATTAATTTATTTAGATTTGACACGGCTTGTTTTTGAGATGCAACTATCGTTTAAATTGCAGCTTTTACTAGAAATTGAGTAGTACCAGACTGATACACAATGCCTGTAACACGGCGTAAAAGTTGATAAACAATGCCTGTAACACGGCGTAAAAGTTGATAAACAATGCCTGTAACACGGCGTAAAAGTTGATAAACAATGCCTGTAACACGGCGTAAAAGTTGATAAACAATGCCTGTAACACGGCGTAAAAGTTGATAAACAATGCCTGTAACACGGCGTAAAAGTTGATAAACAATGCCTGTAACACGGCGTAAAAGTTGATAAACAATGCCTGTAACACGGCGTAAAAGCTGATAAACAATGCCTGTAACACGGCGTAAAAGTTGATTCAAGCCCTTTAAAGTCCACTCAGCTTTATATGAGTACCGGTGGTTTTCACTGAGGATCGAACCCGTGGCTCTCAGGTCGACAGTCAAGCGCTCTACAATCATCCGACCCTTTTGGAAGAGGGGATGGGAGGGGGGTATTTAACTTCGTACAAGCTGTTAATACACTGTTTCATTTGTTTAATTTCGTACACCCTGTTGATACACTGTTTCAGTTGTTTAATTTCGTACAAGCTGTTAATACACTGTTTCATTTGTTTAATTTCGTACACCCTGTTGATACACTGTTTCAGTTGTTTAATTTCGTACAAGCTATTGATACACTGTTTCATTTGTTTAATTTCGTACACCCTGTTGATACACTGTTTCAGTTGTTTAATTTCGTACAAGCTATTGATACACTGTTTCATTTGTTTAATTTCGTACACCCTGTTGATACACTGTTTCAGTTGTTTAATTTCGTACAAGCTGTTGATACACTGTTTCATTTGTTTAATTTCGTACACCCTGTTGATACACTGTTTCAGTTGTTTAATTTCGTACAAGCTGTTGATACACTGTTTCATTTGTTTAATTTCGTACACCCTGTTGATACACTGTTCCAGTTATATTAGCGTCCACGTAGATTTTAACAGGTTTTATTATGTTGTCTTGGAAACCTGGGTACCGGAAACGGAAACAGAAAACAAACTTAGATGCCCGTATGAAGAAGAAAAAAAAACAATAACAACAAAGGCCAATTTATTACATATGACTTGAGTTGTTCTCTACCCCTCGTCCCATTCAGGACGGGCCCCTGTAAAGCCCACGCTTGATGTCAGGTCGTGGGGGCCACGAGAAGTACTTAATTCTATCCCCAACAAGTGCCCCCCCCCCTTCCCACTCTTATCCTGAGTATGTCCACTTATCTCCATACAACACGGACTGTGTTATCGTGCTTATCATCTCATGTAGTATCTTCAGTTGCCCCAAGTCTGTGGGGAAGGGAGGGAGGGGGGAGGGGAGCTTAGGATGTCAATGGAATAATCAAGTGCACAACTGGGCTATCTTCAGTCGTTTCAAGACATTTCGTTAATTCTTTATTGTCATTCGCCCCCCGGTCCCCCCATTCTCCCAAGCCATTCAACACTCCTTCTTTTTGTTTGTTGTTTTAAAGATATGCATGTGTAGTAGCTCGGTGATTCTCACACGTGAGTGACTAGCGACCCATTAAGAAAGATGTGTAGCTTTATACTGCACACCTGGACAGAAACAAACAAAAAATATTTAAAAAAAAAAAGAAAATAAAGGTGAAACTAATTGTATGTTTTCTTAATGACCTCATTCTAAAAACTGTTGGCGACCCACAAACTGATGTAATGACCTTATTCTTAAAACTGTTGTCGACCCACAAACTGATGTAATGACCTTATTCTTAAAACTGTTGGCGACCCACAAACTGATGTAATGACCTTATTCTTAAAACTGTTGGCGACCCACAAACTGATGTAATGACCTCATTTTTAAAACTGTTGGCGACCCAAAACTGATGTAGGTTCGCACTTTGAAAAGCGCTGTAGTTGTGGCTTAAGGAGGGGGTTTCCTGGAGGAACATACAATGTGGTACTAAATATGTTTACATGGTTCTAGTGAATACATTTATTTATTCTTGCGTGTGTGTGTGTGTGTCCAGTTCAATAATGAATTGATGGCTCACACACAGAACAGTTGGGTCATTCCATATCAACTCAACCAGTTTTTTGACAATAGTTTACCCGACCCTCTCAGATCTTCCTGAAATTTTCAGGGCTTGTGGTACATTCATTCAAACTTGAGTAATTCCTGAAAATTTCAGGTCATTTGGTCAAAAACTTTCTGAGATATGATTAATTAAATTTTTAAGGGTAGTCGCGAGTTCGCGTGACATTTACATTTTCGCGATATTTGAATGTGAATATTTCAAAAACTAAAAGAGGTATCAGGCTGAAATTTTCAGTATTTACTCATTGTTTTATCCTAAGTTGAATGATGTATTTATCTTAAGTGTAGCTTACACTCAGAATGCCCTATAAATTTCCAAACATTGCACTTCAGTTTTCATCAATATTTGACCCGGTATAGCCAAGAACCTATAAGACATGAAATGATGTTTGTTAAACATTTAGTAAGTACCATATATGTGTTTATTATTTTGATAGAGAATTCCTGTTGATCAATAACAGTGTACTCATGGTGGGCCCCTTTATGCATCCTGGTCGTCCATTTTTGCACGCATTGCGACCCCCAGATGACCATGTGGACAGTAATTCACGCTTTTCATATTTTGCACACTTGTTAACATTGGGAAGTACTAGCTATGGTCAAAATTTCATGTTGGTGTCTTGATGCCTTCTTGGTGAAAAATCTGCATGAAATTGCATGATTTCTACACTATCGTGGACCATATGTTTGAACTGACATCTTTGATGGACTGGGTTTTCTTATTGTGAATTTCATTTTTCTGCTTGACAAATGTATTCTGATATGTTTTTAAGTGAATACTTTTAAATGAATTTTTTGTGTAATATTTGCTTGCAAAAACATCATGATCCCATCTAGCTCCATCCCCATCATGGCCAAAGCTGCAGAAAGAAAAAATAACATTATAAAAAAAGTATTTTCGAAAAATAGAAAAAATGAATAAGCTTTGTATTACAATGTACTTACAGGTAACAAAAATAACAAACATATTTAAAGAAATATTAACTAAAAAGCATGGACTATTCATTTCATTAATTTTTCTTGCAGTTTATCAAAGAATGTAGTATAATGATAGATTACTGTCAGTTCAACTTGTTTAGTTTAACCATGAGCAGATTGAAGACATACTAAGTCCAGAATATTTTGATTTTATTATTTTGTCATTTGAAATATGCAAGAAATACAAACTGGCAACCACGCTTTTATTTAATCAATAAAATGTCTATAAATATCCATTTTTGTTTTGTTTTTTTTACTTTTTATTGCATTCAAATAATCTTGTGTTTTTTTATGTTTTTTTTTTATAATTCTATTTTTAGTATCAAAAAGTATTTTTACTTGCTTTTGTTTGTAAAGTTAATACAAACTTACCATGCTTCCACAATTTACCTGTTTATATAAACATTTTCAAAAAAATTAATAAGCTCCGGATTGCGTTAGATTTTAATTAATTGAATGAAAGTTTAAATGTAGAGTCTTGTCATCAAAAATACCCTAAAAACTAAAAATTTCCAGTCGATTGTTTCTTTGTTGCAGTGATTCCCATTTTTTTCGACATCTGTGTATCCCGTTGATCGTAATACTGTGTACCCCTTCCAAAATAAAAATTGCATATTGTATTTTCGCTCATGGTTGCCCCTCATTTCATTGTTTTCTCTTTAGCCTTTCATATTTATCCGATGTCCTCAGTTCGATGCAGCACGTACCCACAGCAATCCCTTCGCCTCCCACACTTTGAGAAATACTGCTTTATTGTATTGAGTTAGTTATTAGCATGTTAAATACAACAGAAGAGGGCAACTAATCTTGGGCCCCTTACAATATCCAGCTATTGGGCCCCTTACAATATCCAGCTATTGGGCCCCTTACAATATCCAGCTATTGGGCCCCTTACAATATCCAGCTATTGGGCCCCTTACACTATCCAGTTTTTGGGCCCCTTACAATATCCAGCAATTGGACCCTTTACAATATCCAGCTATTGGGCCCCTTACACTATCCAGCTTTTGGGCCCCTTACAATATCCAGCTATTGGGCCCCTTACAATAACAAGCTATTGGGCCCTCTGATCTAACAGACATTTCTATGTCACTGTTTAGCAGACTTCTATACCTGGCGGGGATCTGTAGTGCATAGATCCCTCTGATATTTGTTCGGGCTGCTACGGCCCTGAAAAGATGAAGACGCCAGTCACACTGTAACAGATATGAAGATGTCAATCACAGTGTGACAGAGATGAAAATGTTAAGCTTACATTGACAAAGTATATTTCTGCAGGTGTCGTGATGGACTTGTTTATCTTGTTTCTACGGACCCGACTTCCGGTCATTATCTCCAAGTTTTTCCTTAATTCCCTTCATCTCCCACAATCCTCTTGTTTACATCCTCACACCCACGTGTCTTGTCGGTTCAAATGGCGGGGGATCTATTTATCTCCATCTCCCCTCCCCCCCCCCAGCCACCTCCCCTCAACCTTCATACACACCTCTCCCTCCCACCCCAGCCCATCCCACCCCAGCTGTAATCACGATATATACACAATCAAGGAACGGTCTACTGCCATATCAAGGCCTATGGGCCCTCCCACACAGCCGGTGCTGAGCCGCCTCCCAGATATAGCCGTATCCAGCTGTTTACTTTAAGACACAAGCACACAAAGGTTAAGAAATGCCCCCCTCCTCGCCCGCGCCCTTTTTTTTCTTTTTTTTTTTTCAAAGCGCCCCACCCACGTCTCCCTGACATCCCCGCCACCCCCCCTCCCCAAACAGTCGATCACACCTCGTAAGGTAACCGCGGGGTCCCTCTATTAAGCCAATGTTCTAAAACAAATTTACTCAAGATGTCAACTTTGAAAAATTGTGTTTGATGTTGATAGATCAACTTTAGAAATCTAAGACTTGTTTCAGTTCACCAGTACAGCATGGAGTAGCGGACAATGTTAACCGATTCTAATGTAAGACAAACGATACACTCCCCCCTCCCCCCATCACCACCCCTCTACAATTATTAAACATGCCTTTTTAAAAAAATTTACTTTGTTGACTAAATCACACCTTGATTTTCTAAAATTACCCCCACACGTGTGTCACTTTTATAGACAGACACAAATTAAAAAAATGTATTTGATTATCTCGTTTCAAGCTATTTATTTAGATTGCAGATTGGATTTACACCCTCCCCTCCCCCCCCCGGGGCCTTCGCCACTGCTCACTGTTAAAAACATACAGCCTATAGTGGGGACAGATAAAAGTTTTGAAGACCATGGTTCAATACTTAAGTGAATAAAATTGTCTTACGATATTCCAATATGGTTTGTGGTCTATAGATCCAATATCTAATCAGTTAAAATATTAGCACGTCCTTGGTGTATCCGAGCATTAACCAGCACAGACTAGTATAGACCAGCACAGACTAGCACATACCAGAATAGATTAGCACATACTAGCACAGACCAGCATAGACTAGCACAGATTAGCACTGACCAGCACAGATTAGCACAGACCAGCACAGATTAGCACTGACCAGCACAGATTAGCACTGACCAGCACAGATTAGCACAGATGTTCTGGTCTATTTCGGTGGGTCAAGGGGGAGGGGGCGAGACAGGGACTTCCAAAGACTTTTGGCGAGAGGGTTTATGCAAAAGTTCATCCATGGCCCTCTCTGACCATCAGATTTTATATAAATATATGTCAACACTGGAAGGGGTCACAGTCTCCCCGTCGGTCAATCTACAAGAGCAGCTCTGTAGCCCAGGCTGGAATAGCCATGGAGGCACAATTGATGACATAATTCACTGCCGTCACCTGAACTTGAACCCGTAGCCTTCATCTCGCCGACAGGGCACACACAAAAGTTGACCAAGTCAAAAATCTAACAGTAAATGAACCAGAAATAACTGGATTTGAACGTCAAGCCTCTCATAAACCTGTTCAGGTGTAGACGTTCAGACATTGTTTCCATCTCCTCCACCACTTCCACCAATTAGTGCCATCATCACACAAACAAGCGTGCAGATCAGATGCGGCCGTGGATTAGGTCAATGAAAAACTCATTCCGGTATTCAAATATTACAAAGCGACGTAAATTTAGTTGATTTAACTTGAAGGAGTGAAAAATAAAATGCTGTAAAATAATAGGAATAAATGATTTCATTTCAACGGAGATTAGATGCCACCGTTGGTATGTTTGTTTACGTTGAACCCGTGCGACATTATACTGGATTAGGAAACTTATTGTTGAGAGTGGCTTTACGGACCATCAGTCAGTGCCATGGTGACGTGGTGTATTTTGTTCAAGTCTTAGTTCGTCATTACACAAAGAACAGGGATGGCATTAGACTCAGACGTTCTCATGTTCTTGTCTCAATAGATGAATTTTACAGAGTGGGGAAATGATAAAGAAATTTGTGGGGGGTTTTTTTGTGTGTTTTTGTTGAGTTTTTTTTTTCGTTTCATCTTTTTTTTAAAATTTATTTCTAAATACAGAGGTTGGTGTAAGAGATTACATTTATTTGATTGTATTATAGAATGTTCGATTTAAGCTTTATTGATGGTATAAAGTGACCCACCCATCAACTTATTTGTCCAACATAAACACAGAAAAAAAATATCATGATAATTAAAAATAAATAAATGTGGGTTGCGATAACTTCGTAAGTATATGAAGCTCACAGGCCCATGAGTTTCAAGGGCCTGTGAGTTTCAAGGGCCTGTGAGTTTCATGGGTCTGTGAGTTAAAAGGGCCTGTGAGTTTCATGAGCCAGTGTGTTTTATGGGCCTGTGAGTTTCATGAGCCTGTATGTTTTAAGGGCCTGTGAGTTTCATGGGCCTGTGAGTTTCATGGGCCTGTAAGTTTTATGGAATGTGAGTTCTATGGACCTGTGAGTTTTATGGACCTGTGAGTTTCATGGGCCTGTGAGTTTTATGGGCTGTGAGTTTTAAGGGCCTGTGAGTTTCATGGGCCTGTGAGTTTTATGGGCTGTGAGTTTTAAGGGCCTGTGAGTTTCATGAGCCTGTGTGTTTTAAGGGCCTGTGCATTTCATGGGCTTGTGAGTTTCATGGGCCTGTGAGTTTCATGGGCCTTTGAGTTTTATGGGCTGTGAGTTTTATGAACCGGTGAGTTTCATGGTCCCCATAAAGATGTACACTATTGCAGTGTATAAAAAAATTATCAAGATGATTTCGAAATAAAAACATCTATGAGAATATGATGAATCACAGGTTCATTGTTTGTTTTAAGATTTAAAACATGTTCATCTTGTGACAATAAGTGAGAGATTACTTTTTCAGTATGTTACACACTGTGACAGTAGGTGACGACTTACTTAGTGCATTACACACTGTGACAGTAGGTGACGACTTACTTAGTGCATTACACACTGTGACAGTAGGTGACGACTTACTTAGTACATTACACACTGCGACAGTATGTGACGACTTACTTAGTACATTACACACTGCGACAGTAGGTGACGACTTACTTAGTACATTACACACTGCGACAGTAGGTGACGACTTACTTAGTACATAACACACTGCGACAGTAGGTGACGACTTACTTAGTACATTACACACTGCGACAGTAGGTGACGACTTACTTAGTACATAACACACTGCGACAGTAGGTGACGACTTACTTAGTACATAACACACTGCGACAGTAGGTGACGACTTACTTAGTACATATCACACTGTGACAGTAGGTGACGACTTACTTAGTACCAGGCTTGCGGAGCCGCATATTTTTTCCGGCTCCGGCTCCCACAAATTTGACGGCTCCAAGTCCACAGCCAAATAATGTACACAAAATCACAGCTGAGCGCCGCAGGCCGCGGTTGCGTCACACCGTCGTTTAAACCAGGCTTGCGGAGCCGCCAAATTTTTTTCCGGCTCCGGCTCCCACAAATTTGACGGCTCCGGCACGGCTCCGGCACGGCTCCGGCTCCCTATTAAGATAGTATCACACGAGACAAAAATTTTTGTAATTGCGCTACGCAAACATGCCGCTGATTAAAAAGTTATGCAAATTTTGTCGCGTTCACCCCCCCCCCCCATAGTCATGAACTTGAAAAATATACGCATATACAAACCATTTCAGTGCATCCAGAATCATATCATTATTTTCGACCGAGGTTTCACTAGTCGACACTTTCATAAGTAATTAAAAGTTATTTCAATGATCAAATAAGCAAATAGTAAAATGATACATTATTTAAAATATTTTAAAGACTTCAGTATTTATATTTATTATTTATATTATTATTTATAAATTCGAAGTGACTATTAGGACCCGGGAACCAATAAACTCTGATTGTTATTCGGACCCAGTGGCGCAACCGGGGGGAGGGCAGGGGGTGGCTTGAGCCCCCCCCCCCCAAGACCAAACCATCAATACATATTTTACTATATAAAGCTACTAAAAAGACTCAAACTGTCTTTTTTCAAGATGTGAGCCCCCCCTCCCCCCACCCAGCATTTTTTGCTGGTTGCGCCACTGTTCGGACCCACAGTTTTATAAATTTATGTACTCTACTTCAGCTATGCTGTTTATAATAAAATTGTTAAATACAGAAAGCGACCATTTTGTTTTTAGTCTATTACAAATTCGCGGTCAAATAATATACAAAATGACGCGTTCTATTTGTCGTCTTAGTAAAAATTTATTTTAAATGATTGATACAATTATTCTATGAAATAAAACTGTTTAACTTTATATATAACAAAATAAGATGCCATTAAAAAAATTTCGGAGGGTAAAAAAGATTTAAAACGTATACAAAACGATTCCCCATTAAAGATTTCTTGTGGTGATGTGCGTGCACGCTATCATTTAAATTCTGTTACTGTTGTAGCGTTCGTAAAATATAGCAACATTTCCAATTGTAGGAGGCAAACAATCAAACAAATTTGGAATTTTAAAGCTAAAAAAAATTATGCTTTAAAAAAAAGCATTTGGGAGCCGTGGAGCCGCCAGATATTTTCGGCTCCGGCTCAAGCAAAAAGTGCGGCTCCACGGCTCCTCGGCTCCGGCTCCGCAAGCCTGCTTAGTATATTACACACTGTGACAGTATGTGACGACTTAGTCAGTACATTACACACTGTGACATTGTGTGACGACCTACTTATCTAGTATCTTACACTGTACACAAGGTCGATGGTAAATATTATCCATAAATTATTCTCTGGGTGGTTTTCACACTAACACACATTTAAAGCAAACCTACTCACACACACACACACACACACCCACTCACTCTCACACACTTCAAATATTAGTAACTCATATACTAGACTTCTAAAAATACATATCAACCCCTCCTCCCACCCCATTCGTCGATGTAAACACTGGGCCCCCCCTCCCTCAGCCCTGAAAAAGATTTTTTTTTCCGTCCGTGCCCAGAACCTTATGTCCACAGATTGAGGCTGTGGGTGGTCCTGCTTTCATTGGCGACAAGTTACAATATTTGAAATCTCACCCCCTCCCCCACCCCACCACGCCGTGTGCCCTGGGATGACATCAAATACAAGGTGATGAACCGGTGTGTCAGTTCAATTTCTTGCATACCTGTTGACGGAGAGTTCAACTGAACACAAATACATCATTTATGTTGTTTGCATCTCTATCGCCTCGACCTCCCGCTGCTCAGGTCTACGTCATTTACTGCGTCATTCCGGAAACCAACGCCCAACTGTGTTGATGTCTGTCATGATTAACGAAGATTGTGGGATTGGTAATCTTGTGAACAGAACCATTTTCAAGGGTAGGAAAACGCGTTATCCTCCATGGACCCTGCTGCAAAAAAGGGTAAATTATTAATTTATATTCAATATGACGGTAAGAACGCCTTGATTATTGCATTGCATTGCAAAGCCCCCCCCCCCCCAATTCCAAACATCGCAGGAAGTCTCAGATCAGAGCCTTTCACAACCTAATTAAAAACTCTGTGAAGACACAGTCACCTGGTAGACTGATAATTTATCGGTCAAAGATTGGTATGATTCATTAGTATGTCTGCTGCTCACAAGACTCAATACAGTACGTTTTGTTTCATATTATAATCGTCTATGTGTTGTGGTCTAATTGTAGATTGTAATGGCGCATGCTCAACACTGTTATAATTGTAGATTGTAATGGCGCATGCTCAACACTGTTATAATTGTAGATTGTAATGGCGCATGCTCAACACTGTTATAATTGTAGATTGTAATGGCGCATGCTCAACACTGTTATAATTGTAGATTGTAATGGCGCATGCTCAACACTGTTATAATTGTAGATTGTAATGGCGCATGCTCAACACTGTTATAATTGTAGATTGTAATGGCGCATGCTCAACACTGTTATAATTGTAGATTGTAATGGCGCATGCTCAACACTGTTATAATTGTAGATTGTAATGGCGCATGCTCAACACTGTTATAATTAACTAACAAATAAGTTCCCGTTGAACTTGATGAGCCTCACTGAGAGCCATGCGTCCCTGTAACCGCCTCTCCTCAGACCTGTTTATATCCCATAATTTTATTTCTTACAAGTTCATTACTTTTTGTTGGAGGTAGACTTCGATATGATGATACTAAGCCAAAGTTGTCATAATTCTGCACGTTTGCGTTTACGAGTAAAACTGTGTGGATTCTATTCTTGCCATGTCAGATGACCGTCCTTAACCTCCAGACATTGAAGAAAATTATGGTAAAAAATGAACTTTGTATTGAGCAGTTTCAGATTTACGAATATCAGACTTTTGATTTAGAAATATATTTTTTTATTGTAAGTCCAAAGAATTTCACGACAATCGTTAATGTAAGTCAATGAAATGTATCAATGTAAAAAAAATGACAAACATTTCAATAAAAAGAATAATAACAGACTTATTTAAATGTGATACGACATGACCTGACAATACTGCTGTTCTCTAGATGTGTGGTACAGTTCTCTAGACATGTGACACAGTCCTCTGTCCGTGTGACACAGTTCTATAGACATGTGACACAGTTCTCTAGACGTGTGACACAGTTCTCTGTCCGTGTGACACAGTTCTCTAGACATGTGACACAGTCCTCTGTCCGTGTGACACAGTTCTCTAGACATGTGACACAGTTCTCTAGACATGTGACACAGTTCTCTAGACATGTGACACAGTCCTCTGTCCGTGTGACACAATTCTATAGACATGTGACACAGTTCTCTAGACGTGTGACACAGTTCTCTAGACATGTGACACAGTCCTCTGTCCGTGTGACACAGTTCTCTAGACATGTGACACAGTTCTCTAGACATGTGACACAGTCCTCTGTCCGTGTGACACAGTTCTCTAGACATGTGACAGAGTTCTCTGTCCGTGTGACACAGTTCTCTAGACATGCGACACAGTCCTCTGTCCGTGTGACACAGTTATCTAGACATGTGACACAGTCCTCTGTCCGTGTGACACAGTTCTCTAGACATGTGACACAGTTCTCTAGACATGTGACACAGTCCTCTGTCCGTGTGACACAGTTCTCTAGACATGTGAAACAGTTCTCTGTCCGTGTGACACAGTTCTCTAGATGTGTGACACAGTTCTCTAGACATGTGACACAGTCCTCTGTCCGTGTGACACAGTTCTCTAGACATGTGACACAGTTCTCTAGACATGTGACACAGTCCTCTGTCCGTGTGACACAGTTCTCTAGACATGTGACAGAGTTCTCTGTCCGTGTGACACAGTTCTCTAGACATGCGACACAGTCCTCTGTCCGTGTGACACAGTTATCTAGACATGTGACACAGTCCTCTGTCCGTGTGACACAGTTCTCTAGACATGTGACACAGTTCTCTAGACATGTGACACAGTCCTCTGTCCGTGTGACACAGTTCTCTAGACATGTGAAACAGTTCTCTGTCCGTGTGACACAGTTCTCTAGACGTGTGACACAGTTCTCTAGACATGTGACACAGTCCTCTGTCCGTGTGACACAGTTCTCTAGACATGTGACACAGTTCTCTGTCCGTGTGACACAGTTCTCTAGACATGTGACACAGTTCTCTAGACATGTGACACAGTCCTCTGTCCGTGTGACACAGTTCTCTAGACATGTGACAGAGTTCTCTGTCAGTGTGACACAGTTCTCTAGACGTGCGACACAGTCCTCTGTCCGTGTGACACAGTTATCTAGACATGTGACACAGTCCTCTGTCCGTGTGACACAGTTCTCTAGACATGTGACACAGTTCTCTAGACATGTGACACAGTCCTCTGTCCGTGTGACACAGTTCTCTAGACATGTGAAACAGTTCTCTGTCCGTGTGACACAGTTCTCTAGACATGTGACACAGTTCTCTAGACGTGTGACACAGTTCTCTGTCCGTGTGACACAGTCCTCTAGACATGTGACACAGTCCTCTGTCCGTGTGACACAGTCCTCTGTCCGTGTGACACAGTTCTATAGACATGTGACACAGTTCTCTAGACATGTGACACAGTTCTCTAGACATGTGACACAGTTCTCTAGACATGTGACACAGTCCTCTGTCCGTGTGACATAGTTCTCTAGACATGTGACACAGTTCTCTGTCCGTGTGACACAGTTCTCTAGACGTGTGACACAGTTCTCTGTCCGTGTGACACAGTTCTCTAGACGTGTGACACAGTTCTCTAGACGTGTGATACAGTTCTCTAGACATGTGACACAGTTCTCTAGACGTGTGACACAGTTCTCTAGACATGTGACACAGTCCTCTGTCCGTGTGACACAGTCCTCTGTCCGTGTGACACAGTTCTATAGACATGTGACACAGTTCTATAGACATGTGACACAGTTCTCTAGACATGTGACACAGTCCTCTGTCCGTGTGACACAGTTCTCTAGACATGTGACACAGTCCTCTGTCCGTGTGACACAGTTCTCTAGACATGTGACAGAGTTCTCTGTCCGTGTGACATAGTTCTCTAGACATGTGACACAGTCCTCTGTCCGTATGACACAGTTCTCTAGACATGTGACACAGTTCTCTAGACATGTGACACAGTTCTCTAGACATGTGACACAGTCCTATGTCCTTGTGACACAGTTCTCTAGACATGTGACACAGTCCTCTGTCAGCGTGACACAGTTCTCTAGACATGTGACACAGTTCTCTAGGCATGTGACACAGTCCTCTGTCAGCGTGACACAGTTCTCTAGACATGTGACACAGTTCTCTAGACATGTGACACAGTTCTCTAGACATGTGACACAGTCCTCTGTCCGTGTGACACAGTTCTCTAGACATGTGACACAGTCCTCTGTCAGCGTGACACAGTTCTCTAGACATGTGACACAGTTCTCTAGACATGTGACACAGTCCTCTGTCCGTGTGACACAGTTCTCTAGACATGTGACAGAGTTCTCTGTCCGTGTGACACAGTTCTCTAGACATGCGACACAGTCCTCTGTCCGTGTGACACAGTTATCTAGACATGTGACACAGTCCTCTGTCCGTGTGACACAGTTCTCTAGACATGTGACACAGTTCTCTAGACATGTGACACAGTCCTCTGTCCGTGTGACACAGTTCTCTAGACATGTGAAACAGTTCTCTGTCCGTGTGACACAGTTCTCTAGACGTGTGACACAGTTCTCTAGACATGTGACACAGTCCTCTGTCCGTGTGACACAGTTCTCTAGACATGTGACACAGTTCTCTAGACATGTGACACAGTCCTCTGTCCGTGTGACACAGTTCTCTAGACATGTGACAGAGTTCTCTGTCCGTGTGACACAGTTCTCTAGACATGCGACACAGTCCTCTGTCCGTGTGACACAGTTATCTAGACATGTGACACAGTCCTCTGTCCGTGTGACACAGTTCTCTAGACATGTGACACAGTTCTCTAGACATGTGACACAGTCCTCTGTCCGTGTGACACAGTTCTCTAGACATGTGAAACAGTTCTCTGTCCGTGTGACACAGTTCTCTAGACGTGTGACATACAGTTCTCTAGACATGTGACACAGTCCTCTGTCCGTGTGACACAGTTCTCTAGACATGTGACACAGTCCTCTGTCCGTGTGACACAGTTCTCTAGACATGTGACACAGTTCTCTAGACATGTGACACAGTCCTCTGTCCGTGTGACACAGTTCTCTAGACATGTGACAGAGTTCTCTGTCCGTGTGACACAGTTCTCTAGACATGCGACACAGTCCTCTGTCCGTGTGACACAGTTATCTAGACATGTGACACAGTCCTCTGTCCGTGTGACACAGTTCTCTAGACATGTGACACAGTTCTCTAGACATGTGACACAGTCCTCTGTCCGTGTGACACAGTTCTCTAGACATGTGAAACAGTTCTCTGTCCGTGTGACACAGTTCTCTAGACATGTGACACAGTTCTCTAGACGTGTGACACAGTTCTCTGTCCGTGTGACACAGTCCTCTAGACATGTGACACAGTCCTCTGTCCGTGTGACACAGTCCTCTGTCCGTGTGACACAGTTCTATAGACATGTGACACAGTTCTATAGACATGTGACACAGTTCTCTAGACATGTGACACAGTTCTCTAGACATGTGACACAGTCCTCTGTCCGTGTGACATAGTTCTCTAGACATGTGACACAGTTCTCTGTCCGTGTGACACAGTTCTCTAGACATGTGACACAGTTCTCTAGACATGTGACACAGTCCTCTGTCCGTGTGACACAGTTCTCTAGACATGTGACAGAGTTCTCTGTCCGTGTGACACAGTTCTCTAGACATGCGACACAGTCCTCTGTCCGTGTGACACAGTTATCTAGACATGTGACACAGTCCTCTGTCCGTGTGACACAGTTCTCTAGACATGTGACACAGTTCTCTAGACATGTGACACAGTCCTCTGTCCGTGTGACACAGTTCTCTAGACATGTGAAACAGTTCTCTGTCCGTGTGACACAGTTCTCTAGACGTGTGACACAGTTCTCTAGACATGTGACACAGTCCTCTGTCCGTGTGACACAGTTCTCTAGACATGTGACACAGTCCTCTGTCCGTGTGACACAGTTCTCTAGACATGTGACACAGTTCTCTAGACATGTGACACAGTCCTCTGTCCGTGTGACACAGTTCTCTAGACATGTGACAGAGTTCTCTGTCCGTGTGACACAGTTCTCTAGACATGCGACACAGTCCTCTGTCCGTGTGACACAGTTATCTAGACATGTGACACAGTCCTCTGTCCGTGTGACACAGTTCTCTAGACATGTGACACAGTTCTCTAGACATGTGACACAGTCCTCTGTCCGTGTGACACAGTTCTCTAGACATGTGAAACAGTTCTCTGTCCGTGTGACACAGTTCTCTAGACATGTGACACAGTTCTCTAGACGTGTGACACAGTTCTCTGTCGGTGTGACACAGTCCTCTAGACATGTGACACAGTCCTCTGTCCGTGTGACACAGTCCTCTGTCCGTGTGACACAGTTCTATAGACATGTGACACAGTTCTATAGACATGTGACACAGTTCTCTAGACATGTGACACAGTTCTCTAGACATGTGACACAGTCCTCTGTCCGTGTGACATAGTTCTCTAGACATGTGACACAGTTCTCTGTCCGTGTGACACAGTTCTCTAGACGTGTGACACAGTTCTCTGTCCGTGTGACACAGTTCTCTAGACGTGTGACACAGTTCTCTAGACGTGTGATACAGTTCTCTAGACATGTGACACAGTTCTCTAGACGTGTGACACAGTTCTCTAGACATGTGACACAGTCCTCTGTCCGTGTGACACAGTCCTCTGTCCGTGTGACACAGTTCTATAGACATGTGACACAGTTCTATAGACATGTGACACAGTTCTCTAGACATGTGACACAGTCCTCTGTCCGTGTGACATAGTTCTCTAGACATGTGACACAGTTCTCTGTCCGTGTGACACAGTTCTCTAGACGTGTGACACAGTTCTCTAGACGTGTGACACAGTTCTCTAGACAAGTGACACAGTCCTCTGTCCGTGTGACACAGTTCTCTAGACATGTGACACAGTCCTCTGTCAGCGTGACACAGTTCTCTAGACATGTGACACAGTCCTCTGTCCGTGTGACACAGTTCTCTAGACATGTGACACAGTCCTCTGTCCGTGTGACACAGTTCTCTAGACATGTGACAGAGTTCTCTGTCCGTGTGACATAGTTCTCTAGACATGTGACACAGTCCTCTGTCCGTATGACACAGTTCTCTAGACATGTGACACAGTTCTCTAGACATGTGACACAGTTCTCTAGACATGTGACACAGTCCTATGTCCTTGTGACACAGTTCTCTAGACATGTGACACAGTCCTCTGTCAGCGTGACACAGTTCTCTAGACATGTGACACAGTTCTCTAGGCATGTGACACAGTCCTCTGTCAGCGTGACACAGTTCTCTAGACATGTGACACAGTTCTCTAGACATGTGACACAGTTCTCTAGACATGTGACACAGTCCTCTGTCCGTGTGACACAGTTCTCTAGACATGTGACACAGTCCTCTGTCAGCGTGACACAGTTCTCTAGACATGTGACACAGTTCTCTAGACATGTGACACAGTCCTCTGTCCGTGTGACACAGTTCTCTAGACATGTGACAGAGTTCTCTGTCCGTGTGACACAGTTCTCTAGACATGCGACACAGTCCTCTGTCCGTGTGACACAGTTATCTAGACATGTGACACAGTCCTCTGTCCGTGTGACACAGTTCTCTAGACATGTGACACAGTTTTCTAGACATGTGACACAGTCCTCTGTCCGTGTGACACAGTTCTCTAGACATGTGAAACAGTTCTCTGTCCGTGTGACACAGTTCTCTAGACGTGTGACACAGTTCTCTAGACATGTGACACAGTCCTCTGTCCGTGTGACACAGTTCTCTAGACATGTGACACAGTTCTCTAGACATGTGACACAGTCCTCTGTCCGTGTGACACAGTTCTCTAGACATGTGACAGAGTTCTCTGTCCGTGTGACACAGTTCTCTAGACATGCGACACAGTCCTCTGTCCGTGTGACACAGTTATCTAGACATGTGACACAGTCCTCTGTCCGTGTGACACAGTTCTCTAGACATGTGACACAGTTCTCTAGACATGTGACACAGTCCTCTGTCCGTGTGACACAGTTCTCTAGACATGTGAAACAGTTCTCTGTCCGTGTGACACAGTTCTCTAGACGTGTGACACAGTTCTCTAGACATGTGACACAGTCCTCTGTCCGTGTGACACAGTTCTCTAGACATGTGACACAGTCCTCTGTCCGTGTGACACAGTTCTCTAGACATGTGACACAGTTCTCTAGACATGTGACACAGTCCTCTGTCCGTGTGACACAGTTCTCTAGACATGTGACAGAGTTCTCTGTCCGTGTGACACAGTTCTCTAGACATGCGACACAGTCCTCTGTCCGTGTGACACAGTTATCTAGACATGTGACACAGTCCTCTGTCCGTGTGACACAGTTCTCTAGACATGTGACACAGTTCTCTAGACATGTGACACAGTCCTCTGTCCGTGTGACACAGTTCTCTAGATATGTGAAACAGTTCTCTGTCCGTGTGACACAGTTCTCTAGACATGTGACACAGTTCTCTAGACGTGTGACACAGTTCTCTGTCCGTGTGACACAGTCCTCTAGACATGTGACACAGTCCTCTGTCCGTGTGACACAGTCCTCTGTCCGTGTGACACAGTTCTAGAGACATGTGACACAGTTCTATAGACATGTGACACAGTTCTCTAGACATGTGACACAGTTCTCTAGACATGTGACACAGTCCTCTGTCCGTGTGACATAGTTCTCTAGACATGTGACACAGTTCTCTGTCCGTGTGACACAGTTCTCTAGACGTGTGACACAGTTCTCTGTCCGTGTGACACAGTTCTCTAGACGTGTGACACAGTTCTCTAGACGTGTGATACAGTTCTCTAGACATGTGACACAGTTCTCTAGACGTGTGACACAGTTCTCTAGACATGTGACACAGTCCTCTGTCCGTGTGACACAGTCCTCTGTCCGTGTGACACAGTTCTATAGACATGTGACACAGTTCTATAGACATGTGACACAGTTCTCTAGACATGTGACACAGTCCTCTGTCCGTGTGACATATTTCTCTAGACATGTGACACAGTTCTCTGTCCGTGTGACACAGTTCTCTAGACGTGTGGCACAGTTCTCTAGACGTGTGACACAGTTCTCTAGACAAGTGACACAGTTCTCTAGAAGTGTGACACAGTTCTCTGTCCGTGTGACACAGTTCTCTAGACATGTGACACAGTCCTCTGTCCTTGTGACACAGTTCTCTAGACATGTGACACAGTTCTCTAGACATGTGACACAGTCCTCTGTCCGTGTGACACAGTTCTCTAGACATGTGACACAGTTCTCTAGACATATGACACAGTTCTCTAGACGTGTGACACAGTTCTTTGTCCGTGTGACACAGTTCTCTAGACATGTGACACAGTCCTCTGTCCGTGTGACACAGTTCTCTAGACATGTGACACAGTCCTCTGTCAGCGTGACACAGTTCTCTAGACATGTGACACAGTCCTCTGTCCGTGTGACACAGTTCTCTAGACATGTGACACAGTCCTCTGTCCGTGTGACACAGTTCTCTAGACATGTGACAGAGTTCTCTGTCCGTGTGACATAGTTCTCTAGACATGTGACACAGTCCTCTGTCCGTATGACACAGTTCTCTAGACATGTGACACAGTTCTCTAGACATGTGACACAGTTCTCTAGACATGTGACACAGTCCTATGTCCTTGTGACACAGTTCTCTAGACATGTGACACAGTCCTCTGTCAGCGTGACACAGTTCTCTAGACATGTGACACAGTTCTCTAGGCATGTGACACAGTCCTCTGTCAGCGTGACACAGTTCTCTAGACATGTGACACAGTTCTCTAGACATGTGACACAGTTCTCTAGACATGTGACACAGTCCTCTGTCCGTGTGACACAGTTCTCTAGACATGTGACACAGTCCTCTGTCAGCGTGACACAGTTCTCTAGACATGTGACACAGTTCTCTAGACATGTGACACAGTCCTCTGTCAGCGTGACACAGTTCTCTAGACATGTGACACAGTTCTCTAGACATGTGACACAGTCCTCTGTCCGTGTGACACAGTTCTCTAGACATGTGACACAGTCCTCTGTCCGTGTGACACAGTTCTCTAGACATGTGACACAGTCCTCTGTCCGTATGACTCAGTTCTCTAGACATGTGACACAGTTCTCTAGACATGTGACACAGTCCTCTGTCCGTGTGACAAAGTTCTCTAGACATGTGACACAGTTCTCTAGACGTGTGACACAGTTCTCTAGACATGTGACACAGTCCTCTGTCCGTGTGACAAAGTTCTCTAGACATGTGACACAGTTCTCTAGAAGTGTGACACAGTTCTCTGTCCGTGTGACACAGTTCTCTAGACATGTGACACAGTCCTCTGTTCGTGTGACACAGTTCTCTAGACATGTGACACAGTTCTCTAAACATGTGACACAGTTCTCTAGACATGTGACACAGTCCTCTGTCCGTGTGACACAGTTCTATAGACATGTGACACAGTTCTCTAGACATGTGACACAGTTCTCTAGACGTGTGACACAGTTCTCTGTCCGTGTGACACAGTTCTCTAGACATGTGACACAGACCTCTGTCCGTGTGACACAGTTCTCTAGACATGTGACACAGTCCTCTGTCAGCGTGACACAGTTCTCTAGACATGTGACACAGTTCTCTAGACATGTGACACAGTCCTCTGTCCGTGTGACACAGTTCTCTATACATATGACACAGTCCTCTGTCCGTGTGACACAGTTCTCTAGACATGTGACAGAGTTCTCTGTCCGTGTGACATAGTTCTCTAGACATGTGACACAGTCCTCTGTCCGTATGACACAGTTCTCTAGACATGTGACACAGTTCTCTAGACATGTGACACAGTCCTCTGTCCGTGTGACACAGTTCTCTAGACATGTGACACAGTTCTCTGTCCGTGTGACACATTTCTCTAGACATGTGACACAGTTCTCTAGACGTGTGACACAGTTCTCTGTCCGTGTGACACAGTTCTCTAGACATGTGACACAGTTCTCTAGACATGTGACACAGTCCTCTGTCCGTGTGACACAGTTCTCTAGACATGTGACACAGTTCTCTAGACATGTGACACAGTCCTCTGTCCGTGTGACACAGTTCTCTAGACATGTGACACAGTTCTCTAGACGTGTGACACAGTTCTCTGTCCGTGTGACACAGTTCTCTAGACATGTGACACAGTTCTCTAGACATGTGACACAGTCGTCTGTCCGTGTGACACAGTTCTCTAGACATGTGACACAGTCCTCTGTCCGTGTGACACAGTTCTATAGACATGTGACACAGTCCTCTGTCCGTGTGACACAGTTCTCTAGACATGTGCCACAGTCCTCTGTCCGTGTGACACAGTTCTCTAGACATGTGACACAGTCCTCTGTCCGTGTGACACAGTTATCTTGACATGTGACACAGTTCTCTAGACATGTGACACAGTCCTTTGTCCGTGTGACACAGTTCTCTAGACATGTGACACAGTTCTCTAGACGTGTGACACAGTTCTCTGTCCGTGTGACACATTTCTCTAGACATGTGACACAGTCCTCTGTCCGTGTGACACAGTTCTCTAGACGTGTGACACAGTTCTCTAGACATGTGACACAGTCCTCTGTCCGTGTGACACTGTTCTCTAGACATGTGACACAGTTCTCTGTCCGTGTGACACAGTTCTCTAGACGTGTGACACAGTTCTCTAGGTGTGTGATACAGTTCTCTAGACGTGTGACACAGTTCTCTAGACGTGTGACACAGTTCTCTAGACATGTGACACAGTCCTCTGTCCGTGTGACACAGTTCTATAGACATGTGACACAGTTCTCTAGACGTGTGACACATTTCTCTGTCCGTGTGACACAGTTCTCTAGACATGTGACACAGTCCTCTGTCCGTGTGACACAGTTCTCTAGACATGTGACACAGTTCTCTAGACATGTGACACAGTTCTCTAGACATGTGACACAGTCCTCTGTCCGTGTGACACAGTTCTCTAGACATGTGACACAGTTCTCTGTCCGTTTGACACAGTTCTCTAGACATGTGACACAGTTCTCTAGACGTGTGACACAGTTCTCTGTCCGTGTGACACAGTTTTCTAGACATGTGACACAGTCCTCTGTCCGTGTGACACAGTTCTCTAGACATGTGACACAGTTCTCTAGACATGTGACACAGTCCTCTGTCCGTGTGACACAGTTCTCTAGACATGTGACAGAGTTCTCTGTCCGTGTGACACAGTTCTCTAGACATGTGACACAGTCCTCTGTCCGTGTGACACAGTTCTATAGACATGTGACACAGTCCTCTGTTCGTGTGACACAGTTCTCTTGACATGTGACACAGTTCTCTAGACATGTGACACAGTCCTTTGTCCGTGTGACACAGTTCTCTAGACATGTGACACAGTTCTCTAGACGTGTGACACAGTTCTCTGTCCGTGTGACACAGTTCTCTAGACATGTGACACAGTCCTCTGTCCGTGTGACACAGTTCTCTAGACGTGTGACACAGTTCTCTGTCCGTGTGACACAGTTCTCTAGACATGTGACACAGTCCTCTGTCCGTGTGACACAGTTCTCTAGACATGTGACACAGTTCTCTAGACATGTGACACAGTCCTCTGTCCGTGTGACACAGTTCTCTAGACATGTGACACAGTTCTCTAGACATGTGACACAGTCCTCTGTCCGTGTGACACAGTTCTCTAGACATGTGACACAGTCCTCTGTCCGTGTGACACAGTTCTATAGACATGTGACACAGTCCTCTGTCCGTGTGACACAGTTCTCTAGACATGTGCCACAGTCCTCTGTCCGTGTGACACAGTTCTCTAGACATGTGACACAGTCCTCTGTCCGTGTGACACAGTTATCTTGACATGTGACACAGTTCTCTAGACATGTGACACAGTCCTTTGTCCGTGTGACACAGTTCTCTAGACATGTGACACAGTCCTCTGTCCGTGTGACACAGTTCTCTAGACGTGTGACACAGTTCTCTAGACATGTGACACAGTCCTCTGTCCGTGTGACACAGTTCTCTAGACATGTGACACAGTTCTCTGTCCGTGTGACACAGTTCTCTAGACGTGTGACACAGTTCTCTAGGTGTGTGATACAGTTCTCTAGACGTGTGACACAGTTCTCTAGACGTGTGACACAGTTCTCTAGACATGTGACACAGTCCTCTGTCCGTGTGACACAGTTCTATAGACATGTGACACAGTTCTCTAGACGTGTGACACATTTCTCTGTCCGTGTGACACAGTTCTCTAGACATGTGACACAGTCCTCTGTCCGTGTGACACAGTTCTCTAGACATGTGACACAGTTCTCTAGACATGTGACACAGTTCTCTAGACATGTGACACAGTCCTCTGTCCGTGTGACACAGTTCTCTAGACATGTGACACAGTTCTCTGTCCGTTTGACACAGTTCTCTAGACATGTGACACAGTTCTCTAGACATGTGACACAGTTCTCTAGACGTGTGACACAGTCCTCTGTCCGTGTGACACAGTTTTCTAGACATGTGACACAGTCCTCTGTCCGTGTGACACAGTTCTCTAGACATGTGACACAGTTCTCTAGACATGTGACACAGTCCTCTGTCCGTGTGACACAGTTCTCTAGACATGTGACAGAGTTCTCTGTCCGTGTGACACAGTTCTCTAGACATGTGACACAGTCCTCTGTCCGTGTGACACAGTTCTATAGACATGTGACACAGTCCTCTGTCCGTGTGACACAGTTATCTTGACATGTGACACAGTTCTCTAGACATGTGACACAGTCCTTTGTCCGTGTGACACAGTTCTCTAGACATGTGACACAGTTCTCTAGACGTGTGACACAGTTCTCTGTCCGTGTGACACAGTTCTCTAGACATGTGACACAGTCCTCTGTCCGTGTGACACAGTTCTCTAGACGTGTGACACAGTTCTCTGTCCGTGTGACACAGTTCTCTAGACATGTGACACAGTCCTCTGTCCGTGTGACACAGTTCTCTAGACGTGTGACACAGTTCTCTAGACATGTGACACAGTCCTCTGTCCGTGTGACACAGTTCTCTAGACATGTGACACAGTTCTCTGTCCGTGTGACACAGTTCTCTAGACGTGTGACACAGTTCTCTAGACGTGTGATACAGTTCTCTTGACGTGTGACACAGTTCTCTAGACTTGTGACACAGTTCTCTAGACATGTGACACAGTCCTCCGTCCGTGTGACACAGTTCTATAGACATGTGACACAGTTCTCTAGACGTGTGACACATTTCTCTGTCCGTGTGACACAGTTCTCTAGACATGTGACACAGTCCTCTGTCCGTGTGACACAGTTCTCTAGACATGTGACACAGTTCTCTAGACATGTGACACAGTTCTCTAGACATGTGACACAGTCCTCTGTCCGTGTGACACAGTTCTATAGACATGTGACACAGTTCTCTGTCCGTGTGACACAGTTCTCTAGACATGTGACACAGTTCTCTAGACATGTTACACAGTCCTCTGTTCGTGTGACACAGTTCTCTAGACATGTGACACAGTCCTTTGTCCGTGTGACACAGTTCTCTAGACATGTGACAGAGTTCTCTGTCCGTGTGACATAGTTCTCTAGACAAGCGACACAGTCCTCTGTCCGTGTGACACAGTTCTCTAGACATGTGACACAGTCCTCTGTCCGTTTGACACAGTTCTCTAGACATGTGACACGGTCCTCTGTCCGTGTGACACAGTTCTCTAGACATGTGACACAGTTCTCTAGACATGTGACACAGTCCTCTGTCCGTGTGACACAGTTCTCTAGACATGTGACACAGTTCTCTGTCCGTGTGACACAGTTCTCTAGACATGTGACACAGTTCTCTAGACGTGTGACACAGTTCTCTGTCCGTGTGACACAGTTCTCTAGACATGTGACACAGTCCTCTGTCCGTGTGACACAGTTCTCTAGACATGCGACACAGTCCTCTGTCCGTGTGACACAGTTCTCTAGATCTGTGACACAGTTCTCTAGACATGTGACACAGTCCTCTGTCCGTGTGACACAGTTCTCTAGACATGTGACACAGTTCTCTAGACATGTGACACAGTCCTCTGTCCGTGTGACACAGTTCTCTAGACATGTGACACAGTTCTCTGTCTGTGTGACACAGTTCTTTAGACGTGTGACACAGTTCTCTGTCCGTGTGACACAGTTCTCTAGACGTGTGACACAGTTCTCTAGACGTGTGATACAGTTCTCTAGATATGTGACGCAGTTCTCCGGACTTGCGACACAGTTCTGTGTCCGTGTGACACAGTTCTCTAGACGTATGACCCATTTCTCTAGACGTGTGACACAGTTCTCTGGACGTGTGACATAGTTCTGTTACCTGCCCTGCAGTTCTCTGGACTTGTCACACTTATTTACGGACATGTACCACAGTTCTCTGAAATTGTCGAACAGTTCTTTGGACATAACAAGCTCTTACCTGGACATGACGAACGTTTACCGGACTGAACCGGTGCTGCAGCGGAACGGTCTCCGTAGGGCAGGGACTGGCAGGGAGGCATTGGGGTAGTACGCCATTTTACTGATTTCAAAAGAGAGTTACTACGGTTGAATGGAGTGATCCTTTGTGCAAATAATGTCTCATACAAACACAGTGCCGTCGAGGGACAACAGTGGTAAAACGTTTGAACATTCAAGTCTTTTACAAACAGAAACTCTAGAACACATTTTATTTTCCGTCTTAGTGTTCAGCAGTGGAGTTTTAGTGTTTCTTGTTTCATATTATTGACACCAACTGAAGAAATGAAACAATAATCTGACCTATAACCCCGTTTTATGATTATTAATTTTAATAGCTTGGTGTCATATATTGGATGTGTTCAGTTCCATATGGTATATTGATGTAAGCCATTAGAAATAATCTTGAATCGTTCGAAAAAAAATATTAAAAAATTTTAGAAGCATACACATACACATACAAACAAATAATACATGTATCAGTGTGTATGTCTATGTGTGTGTGTGTGTTTGTGTGTGTCAGATCGGGATGGAAATCTATCTATGTGGAAGCCACACTTCAGTATAGAACAATTCATAGCCTATGTAATATGTTTCTGTATAGTTTAAAGCAAATAATTAGGGAAGACCACATTAAAATCACTTACTTACTGTCTGGTGAGGCAGTATTTACAGTTCGCACATTGTAAATGATTATAATTTACATAATTATCGATCCGAGATTTTAGTAATAGTGTGCTATTAATCTATGTAAATAAAAACTTACTTATATTAACCATGGTATATCAAAGTTATTCAGTTAAATTTGTTTTATTCCATGTAAGGATTCAGTATATATCAATGTTTCTATATCTCACTTTAGTTTAATGTTTACCTTGCACTTATTTCTTCGCTATTTCACTGCCAGATTAATATAAATTCATTAGCCAGTCTGGACAAATTACAAACACAAAGACAGCATTGACGAGAGATTCCTCTAACAATGGGTACATGTAGAAAATAATTTAAACAATTTCTATTGATAAGTTTTGACTACTTTACACAAGATTTCAAAAATAGTTTGTGCTTTTTGGCACCATAACTGGTCGCCATTGTGATGACGTTTTAGGTTGTCTATTAATAAATATTATGTGAACGTTGTGGACATTATTTTCCCCTCAATGCCATCGATTAAAAAAAATGTATTTAATTCAAATGAATGTGAGAGGACAACATCTTGTTTGACAACCACCGACAACTATCGACAACCACTGGCAAAAGAAAATTAGAATCGGTGAAGGGTAGCAGCCAATGATCAAAGTTGTAAAATACCATCAGACTTTTTTCTTCTTGAGATCCACATGTAAAATAAAACTTCAATAATAGAAAATGAAAAAAAAAATCATTTTTATAAGAAATAGATTTTCTCCTGTAAACTAGTATACTAACAAAATACTATTTATATTGTATGTTAAATGTATATATATAGCTGCAATTATGCACAAAAAGCTGTATGATTTGTCATGACCCACATAAAAATCGCCCGCGACCCACCAGCTAACCACATTATGAGAACCACTGCCACAGCAGCGATTCCCAACCTTTTTCGCGACTTTACACCAAAGGGTACCACTCACAAGTCGTGTTGTTTTAGTCCCAGGTCATATTTTAGTTTCAGTTTTTATTTCGTTTTTTCTGTAATAATTTTAGTTTTCGTCTAGTTTTAGTCTTGCTTCTAATTTTAGTTTTAGTTTTAGTTCTCGTTGACGAAAAGTCAACATTTTCGTCAACGAAGGTTTTAGTTTTAGTTTTCGTCAACGAAAACAACACTACTCACAAGTGGGTTCGCAAATCAATGTATTTATTTTCATAAGACAACGTGCAAACTGTTCAAATATGATATACTAGCATAAGTTTATGTCGCTGAGTACCCCTGCATAACCTTTCGCGTACCTCTTTGGGGGGGGGGGGGTGCCCGTAACACCAGTTGAGAACATGCAACAGAATAACGTAGTGGCGATTGGCCAATTTGGTATGTTTGAAGTTCAAACGAGTCCCGCACTCTGTGTCAGGTGATGAATTTAAATCTGTTCACCTGGCTATCAACGGCTCACTACTGGTCTTCACGTTGTTTCCTCTTTCTACCGGTCGCACCTGGAGCAACAACTAACTGACCGCATACGTCACACGACGGTGACCGGTCTACCGAAATAACAACACACACTCACCAAGGGGTGGGGAGGGGGGGACCACCAAGCGAACCGTGTTTCTTTAGTTGTATCATCCTTTTCCGGCATGATTGTCCGGCATTGTCCACCTAAATGGCCTGGGCGGGGCAGGGGAGCTGTTTAAATGACCTGTCCACCTTCTACACCGTCCATTTTTTTTTTTAAATAAACAAAAGACAGTGGGACGCGTAGTGCTGGTAGTAAAGTGATGGTGTATGGGGGGTGGGTGGGTGGGGGAGAGAGTGAGGGAAGGAGGCGGGGGGGTGGACACTGAATGACCACATGCATGGCGATTTGAAAGTCTGGGCGAGTAATCATCGCTGAAGCTTTTTATTTTGCTCGCTTGACGGAACATTGTAGGGGACGTGCTGGGAGAGCGGGTGAAAGACAATCACAGTGACTAACAGTAAAGCTGCACTAACTAAACTACTTGCCAGGGAGGAGTAGGAAGTTAAAAAAAAAACCTGGCACACACAAAAAAAACTTGTGTTTCTGTATGCTCAATGTTTTCGTGGCAGTTTCCGGTCGAACGAATTTTCAACAGGGTCCATTTAATTGTTCACCACACCCCTTCCCCTTTACGCCCTTAAAATGCGGTGTTGCTGGGAGGCAAAGACAAATCGTTTCCACTGGCCACATGGACATATTGGTCAGCTAAAAGATTTGTCAAAATCTGGTTATCTGGTCACCCACGAGGAGGGATACAAAATTTGACAGTTTTTGAACCCAAAACCTTATCACCTGGATAGAAGGAGGTGAGTAGGAGGGGGGTGGAGGGGGGTCAATAGTTTTGAGGTGAGGGTAGGGGGGGGTCAAATCAAAAGGTTGGAGAGACAGAACACAATACTTGTTAGGTTCGCTATAAACTTTTTTGTCAGGAACCGTTCTTATTGATGTACACATTAGGGGGGCTGCCCCAGTCCTACCCCCTACCTCCTCAGCTGATGGGGCACCCTCTCGTGGTGTTTATTTTGCCTAACCCCAACTATTAATTAACATATAACATATTTTTTTTTTTGTTATTTAAAATAAACAAGCTTTCTAGGCGGCCTGCCGCTCAAGATGTGTCGCTAGAAATGGTGTTGGCGTGTTTTACATTTTAGAGGTTTTTACATTGCTGGCAGTCTGGCTTGTTAGAACTCAATGGCATTCTGACCAATGAGGATGTTTGTGGAGTTATTCCGCTAGACCCGCTAGAGGGTTAAAGGTGTACATTCTACATCATGTTACTAGTTACCGTGTTATTTCTTGACTAATTATTAACTCTAAATTAACATATATCTATTTTTACTTTACATAAAAACTTCTTTAATATAAACAAACGTTGATAATGTTCATATGGATTTAATCAAGTTTCTACTGAAAGTATGCCTTTATGTATATTTTTTGGTTATCCCCCAAACATTAGTAGTCTTTTATATTATACTGAAACAAACGTCTCTTGTATTATGCTAAGACTAAGACCATGCCCAAGTTTAAGAGCTGCACCAAATTTTTCCCGATTAATAAACATAATCCAAAAGAAATGTAAGGAATAAACTTTTACATTAATTTAACTTTTTTCATTTTTGTACAAATGGTGTCATACATTCAGGTGTTTAGCACAAAGTCTTTGTCACGATGTAGCCATTTGTTTCTCCAGACAACAGTTACCGTACCACCACCCCCCCCCACCCAAATAAACTCATTTTTCTCAGTATTTTTTTCCCAGTAAATTATCTCGATTTCATTGAACTCATAATATTCAATTGTATTGAACAAAAAATTGTTTTAATAGTTAAAACACACCTGCAGTAAGAAAAGGTAATATTAGAGCACAAAAAAAGTTTGAAAATCCGACGAGATATTTATACAATGTGTGTTCGTATATTATCCGACGAGATATTTATACAATGTGTGTTCGTATATCATCCGACGAGATATTTATACAATGTGTGTTCGTATATCATCCGACGAGATATTTATACAATGTGTGTTCGTATATCATCCGACGAGATATTTATACAATGTGTGTTCGTATATCATCCGACGAGATATTTATACAATGTGTGTTCGTATATCATCCGACGAGATATTTATACAATGTGTGTTCGTATATCATCCGATGAGATATTTATACAATGTGTGTTCGAACTTCAGTTTACATTTGGATGCAACAATATGTAATATTTGTATTTTGGATCCAAGGTCATTCGATTTATAGAGCTTTCAGTTTAAAAAGGTACTGTTACATTTCATAAATGTTTTTATTAGTTCCCAGAGATCTTGAGGTTTTTTAATCAGCCTACTCGTGGGTTTCGAATAAAATTCTATTGACAGCTCTGGTCCTGTTATTCTACGCAAGCCTCCCGTAGTGCCTGAATGGCCATTTCACTACTGGCTATGGTGGCACCCCAAGAACAGTTCCGCTATTGTTTTATAAAACCTAAAAGATAAACATCTCATTCTTACAGAAACTTTCCATAAAAAAAACTTACATAGAATCTAATAAAATAATAGCGGTGTGGGTTCTGCGTTATATCGAAAGTAAAGAATTAATGCAACAGTATTCCAGTTTAAAATACAATCATGAAAAAATCGGATCTTCCCGAAACCGAAAATAACCTAGCTTACCGATCAAGCCTAAGGGAATATAACTCTATGCAAATGTTTTGCAGGGTACAGCTAGTACCGAAATAATTATACTTTTAATAAAAGGAAAATAATTTGTAACAATGGAAAGGGGGTGGGGGTAATAGGATTTTAAAGCGCCCCCCCCTCACTCCGTGCAAGTCAATTGTTCTATAAATTGACACGGTCGTTAATGTGGCTCCGTTTTAAAATCCAGTCGTCGAGAGATCCATCTCAAGGTGGCGGCCATTGTTCAGTGATCTCCTCATCATCACAACAAAACTATGGCCAGTCTTTTCACGGCGCTCTGGATTTGTGTTGGACCGTACAGGTAAAAATAATTTACGGCGTCACTTCAAGAGCTCATTTATCCAAGTGTTTGGCAACACACACCCATGAGATGTATCGCTATCACAACAAAGTGTTTAATTAAGAGCTAATTTAAAAAATTGATAACAAAAACTGGTTGCTTAGAGAGGAAAAAAAAAACAGCTTGAATGACGATCTAAGCGCCATCAATAAAAGCTCTCGTCTGGTCCTCGTAACGGGCTGAAGAGACGAAACGGGAGTATAATCAATGTGGCCAGGAGTCGGACCCTCCACACTCCACTCATCGGACACTCGACTAACTGTACTTCACGAGGTGGACTTAACAGACTAACACATTTGTGTAGTAGGTAGGGAGATTGTACACGTTGTTGTATTCAAACTGTTGTTTGAAAACAGAAATAATGAATGATTGGATAATGTTGATTGTTAACGTTTCGTCGGTGATGGTACATGACACATTGGCAATGATTTTAATAGAAATGTTTAAACCTAGATCTATTTATTGCATGGACATCTCAGACACCACGTATATATATAT
>JAGDYQ010000078.1:4085540-4105536 GCA_021962125.1 Bulinus truncatus | reverse complement strand
AATATAATAATTCTACTGGGTCAAGCTGACGGCCACAAGGCTGACTGCATGGTCATGTGGTCAAGTGCTGGACTGTCGACCGGAGGACCAATGGATATTTCAGGTCATTGCTAAAGTCCCCACTATGTCTACCGTGGTGACTTCATTGCCATTGCACATTCGGCTATGGTGGAGATGAAAGAAGGACACTGCACAAACCGTCACATTATTGGTTTATACTAATTACCGGGATTTCACATATATAGACCGGCTCAAGCTGACGGCCAATATGCTGACCGCATGTTTGTACTGGATAAAGTATGCTATCCACGAATGTTGTGGTCATATCACTGTATGGGCATTGTGAAGAAGACGTGACCGTTGTTATAAATAAGACAAGAAATTGTACAGAAAATATTTGCCAATAAGAAATGATTACATGATTATGGCTTAGAAATAAACTAAGAAACTTAGACAGATTATAGCTAGAACAATAGGCAGTTCCTCTTGAAAGAATGTGCTCATTTAATTGATAATACAATTAATGTAATAAAAATAAATACAAATTCGAATTAAAATTATGACGTTTCTGTGTTAATTTGGTTGTTTTCTCAATGGTTTAAAAATGACTTGAAAAATAAAGCAAATTAAAAAGAAAGCAAATCTTTATTATATTGTTTGTTTTAACAAAGTGCTGTTTATTGACGTTGGAAACAATCAGAACAATCCTCGCTCTATTGTTGGCGTCTAAATTTAGAGAGTTTACTTTAGTACTCCTTACATGTAGCTTGAACATGTTCATACCAAGCTATATTTTACAATCCTGGTGCACTTTTTTTTCTTTACCTATGTTATTCCGAGTACAAAGGTTAACTTCTATTTTTTTGTGCCGCCACTTCAAGCATGACAGGGTATCGTGTGCCTACCACACCAGCTTTGTTGGCGGCACTGATGCATGTCTGCCATGCCTACAGAGCGGTGGGTTTAGTGTGCCCGCTATATCTGCGGCATGGCAGATTAAAAGGTTTTTAAGACATGCCTAGACTGGCAAGACCAGCAGGGTTTGTACACTGCCCGATCGGCCAGAATGGCAAGGCGATGGTTTTTCCTTCCACACGAAGAGATGGTAGGGTGTAATGTGCCTGACTCCGTTGCCATAAATCGCAGACTGCGCAGGTGTGCTTGAGTGGTACAGAGTGGGAGGGTGTTGTGTGCCGACCACATCTGTCACCACCGCCAGCTGTGAATACTATAGTCTCGGATAGTCCTCATTAACCACAGTACTACCACCGTCGCAAAAGGATTTTTTTTCCGAGTGATCTTTTCCCCACAGATCATGGTATGTCTCCTAGACCAAGTTACCCAAAAGGCTAAGATCCATTATAGTGCAGATACTACACTTTGATCTAAGCCAAAAGACCGAGAACATATCAATCTGAGTTATGTAGAAAGTACGAAAGAAAAGATTTACTTTACCGTACATTCGACCAAGTACAAACTTTCACAAACTTTGGCAAAGTACTAAGGTTTATTTCACATTTGTGTTTAGGTTACATCAATTAACATTAGTCCAAGTACAAATGTTTGCTGTTATTTTCTAACTTATATTCCTCCAGCGAGGACCAAAACATAACTGCTATACAACGTAATGAATTCAGTGTATTTCACCCTAACATTTTGCCTAATAGCAATGTTTACACATATTAAACAACTACGTACTTGTCTGTTGAACAGTTCTCTCCCATGAGCTGGCAAATCTCCTTTACTTTTTTCGATTTGAGAGAAAAGACCAACATGTTCTGTAGACATCTTTGACCATATGTAGACATCTTTGACCATCTGAAGACATCTTTGACCATCTGTAGACATCTTTGACCATCTGTAGACATCTTTGACCATCTGTAGACATCTTTGACCATCTGTAGATATCTTTAACCATCTGTATACATCTTTGACTATCTGTAAACATCTTTGACCATCTGTAAACATCTTTGACCATCTGTAGATATCTTTGACCATCTGTACACATCTTTGACCATCTGAAGACATCTTTGACCATATGTAGACATCTTTGACCATCTGTAGACATCTTTGACCATCTGTAGATATCTTTGACCATCTGTTTCATGTTACCCCTACCAGGTCCAGGTAAGTGGCTGTAGTTACATAACCAGTATGTGATGTAACGCTTAAATACTCTGTATAGAGTGTCTACACAATTTGTCTGTATATTGTGTACACAATTTGTCTGTACAGTGTCTACACAATTTGTCTGTATAGTGTCTACACAATTTGTCTGTACAGAATGTCTACACAATTTGTCTGTATAGTGTCTACACAATTTGTCTGTATAGGGTCTACACAAATTGTCTGTATAGTGTCTACACAAATTGTCTGTACAGAGTGTCAACAGAATTAGTCTATATAGTGTCTGTATAGTGTCTACACTATTTGTCGTTTTTCTCCTTGATTCTTTTCTTTGTTAACAATATAGTTAGTAGCAAATGAAAGTCTAGAAATACCCTCATTAAACATATCTCCACAATACAGATATCGAGATGATTATTTTAACATAGTTTGATTGAACAGACCAATGTGAAAAGGACATAAGAGTATTTGTTGAAGATTGTGAAACAGGTTTTAAAGTAAATGAAACACTATTCCAAACATTACAAAAGCTCACCTGTATTGATATGACAAATGAGGGGAAGACAACAGAAATGGAGTATGAGGAGAAATTGGCGATAGTAAAGATCCCCTAGCAGATACTTATCATTACGGACAATATGGGGAGTCCAAAAATACCCCATCGCCTAAACGTTGATAGAAAGCCTTTTTCAGAGGGTGAAATCGTAAAATACAGAGAGAGGCATAGACTCTGGAAAAGAAGTAGAATACTTGGCAATACCTCTTTCTCGTTACTAATGTATTCATTACCTCTAATGCAGGATTTAATTCAAATTGGTGTTGAATGTTTTTGAATTGAGACTTAAAATGATTAAATTAAACTAATGATTGATAGGTCGACTAGGAAATTATCAAGTTGCGAACAATGACTGTTGTAAAATTGACATCTCGAAGGATGACATATACTGGTTGTAATATTTACATCTGGCAGGATGACATGTTGTGATATTAACATCTGAAATGATTTCATATTGTCAAGGCTCCCCTGCAGAATTCATGGGCTTGTTGTCTTAGAGTCGCTTAGTTGGACTCGTATTTGTATTTTTTCCTCTGCCACAGCGTTCCACAGATGACAAAACCCAAAAACACGTGAAGATGTAAACAATCAAGTCTTGTATATAAGTATGTACAACTGTATTATACAAAGACACCAGTCTTAAACAGGATCTGTTGGCTTACAAAGGTACAAACAAATAAATCCAAACAAAAGTGAATAAATACGTTATCTCTATCTGTCTTTCGTACGTTGATCGTTCGTATCGAGAAATCCAAGTCGAATGTCCTTTCTCACTCTCATATATATATATATATATATATATATATATATATATATATATATATCATACACAAATCAGTGACTCCTGCCTGATAAATAACAAAATAAAAAAAACTTTAATGCAACTTATAAATTAATATAGAGAAAATACTATATTTATGTGTCAATTTCCATCACCCACCCAATTAAATGAATACAGCATAGAAACTGGCATACGGCCCAAACAGTATTAACTTACATTAAGTAGACTATATTATAAAACATCAACTATTATATTATAATAGCTGTACCCGCAAAACATTTGCAGCACTTTTTAAATTACCAATAACTATGAATTAACCTCAACAATGTTCATAATTTACTTGTAAATGTACCTTAATTAAATGTTAGGCGGTCCTGAAACGAACCTTTTTATTAAAACTCATGGCAGCAAGCAAACTCAAGCTAATTGTAAAACTTTCATTAGCCCTGAAAAGGACCGTTAAGACAAAAAATATGGTAGTGGCCCTAAAAAGGACCGTTAGGACACAATAAATGGTAGTGGCCCTATTAAGGACCGTTAAATACAATAAAAGGTAATAGCCCTAAAAAGGACCGTTAAATACAATTAAAAAAAAGGTAGTTGACCTAAAATGGACCTTTTAGATCAAATAACTGGTGGTGGTTAATTACAGTTAAAGTAAGTTTTTGTACAATTTCTACTTTGTTACATTTTTAAAATTATGTACATAAGATTTTTTTATTGCATCAAGGCCTCTTTATACACAGGATTTTTAGTAATTTTTTCTCCATTGACATCAGATTTAAAATACATTTTTACTTCTTTTGCTTCTCTTCCTTCATTTAGAGCTGCCTGAATTTCTGTTTTTTCAACTTTAATTTTTATACTGAACAGCAGAGGCAAAAGGATTAATATTTTTCAGCAGTTCATCAGTTAATATCAAAAGCTCCTCTGTGCATTTTTCATTTTGATTACGCCTGTAAAGTTGAGCATAAGAAGGGTTTCCTCCATGCAATGGTGCTACAGCACGATAAACCTGACCGTGGATTCTGTAACAGTATGGTCACTTTCCCGGTGGTATCTCGACTTTAGCTCCCATGGATGCAAAAGCAAAAGAACTATTATACTGCCGTATTTGATCTCTAAAATGTTTTCCTTTTGGAGAGTCTTCAATTAGTAAATTGTCCCCGTTTTGTCTGTCTGTCTGTCCGTCCGTCATCACCCTAGATCTCAACAACCATAAGTCCTAGACCCATGATGTATATATCATTTTGTAGGTCTTGGCCTGCCAAGAAATGACTTTTTTTCATTTCGCGATCTGACCTCTCAGGGCCGTAAAAGGGGCCTTAGTACCGTTTTTTTACTATATAAGCTATATTAATAAATGAGCGCTATATCTCAGCAACTATAAGTCCTAGACCCATGATGTATATATCATTTTGTAGGTCTTGGCCTGCCATGTGTACATCAAAAGTTCATTTCGCGATAGCTAACAAACGTACTGGGAGAACTCGAACCCGGAGAGTCAGCAGAAAGAAAAGTGAAAGTTGGCCGAGTCGCATAACCACTCAGCCACCCCGCCAGACAATTTAAACTGCTATTTTAATGTACTATTTGAAAAATATTGCTCGGTTATGTTTTCATTGCCTTTTGACCTAGTTTTTTTAGGTCTATATTGTTATTTTGTAATTAAGAAATAATTCAAAGCCGTATTTATTTAAAATCATAAATATTTTAAAAGTTGAGAACTTAATTTTTATAGAAATTTGCAGAATTTCTTTTTTTAAATATTATATCGACTTTTAAAAAGTTTTACGAAATTAGATACGAAAACACGGTCAATAATCTTATCGTCGCCGCCGTCGGAGATTTAATCTGACTATGTTAAAATGCTCTGTTGTAATAAAAACTACAATGATTTGAATGATATTATATGCTAATTATTAATTTTTAATATCGGGGACTTTTACATTTCATAATTAAAAGCACAGAAACTATTGAAAACTGTAGATATTAAAAAAAGAAAAGTTGAATCGAGAGACAGGGGATGACGCCATTTTGAATTCTTGTTTTCCGCTTTCGATTTAACGCACACTGGAAATGAATAATACCCTAGATCTCAACAACCATAAGTCCTAGACCCATGATGTATATATCATTTTGTAGATCATGTGTACATCAAAAGTTCATTTCGCGATAGGACCTCTGAGAGCCGGGCTTCAGGGCTCCTAAAGGGCTTATATATTATATATACACCTTGTACGTTCAATAACCCGTTCATTTGGTGCGAAATACTGCAGCACGTAGTTTCACCAAGATTTATTAAGAAACTCATCAAATGAAATAGTAAGCTTGTGTTATGAGTTTAATTGAAAGTATCAGAGCTATGCAACAATTGACGGAGTTTTCGGACGATTAAATGACTATAATTTAGAATGTTTTCAATTATGAGTCCTATTTCAGTAACCACAAACCACTTGTAGTTAGATTTAAGAGACAATAATTTTTTTTTCAAATATAAAGAAACGTCTTTATAATTTTTTTTTTACAAATATATGCATTACACAATTGAATTTATAAACATTTCCAAAATTTACAAATATTTACTGAAAGCTAACAAACGTACTGATACATAACACGAAAATGCGCTAACACGTCCTGTGTCCAGAATGGAACAGGCTTAATGCTTGTTTATAATGTCAGGAGATTCATGCGAAGGAGATAATTGTACTTTTCCAGCATGAAAACAGGAATGATATTGCTTTAAACAATTTAGTTCTTTGAGAAACTATTTTGCATGACAGAAATTACAAACTTCTGTCATTCTTCCACAGTTTAATTCTTTCACTTCTACATCATTATTAACTGCAGCTAAAAGTCTCTGATTATTTTTTTTCTTTTTAAGTTGATATTGAATCCTGCAATACTCTAAACGTGTTTCCCTTTCAACTGCAGATTCATGATATGTTCTCTGTTGCTTTCGCAATTTATTAGATTCCAAGCGCCTTTTTTTTTTGCCTCAGATGATTCATCTTTTCTGGATTTCCTGACTATCTTACCATTATTTTTAAGTAAATCTGAATATTACATTTTTATGCTTTTGCACAATTTTATAGAAAATAGAAATCTTTGATGGATAGAAATCGATTTTGGACCCCCCCCTCCACCCTAGTTACGCCTGTGTTCAGATTTTTGATACATATTTTCAAAATGTTTTTTTTTTAAGTTATGAAATAGTTAAAAACCTAATTAGTTTTTGTTTCTTTTTCTTACAACATCCTAAAGGATACATTATTTCAATAAAAAAAATGTCATAGAGATCTAATTAGTTAATTTTCATTAAAACAACTAATTTAAAAAGGATACATTCTAAAAAAATGTCCAAGAGAGGCATAAAAAGAATAACCTAAGCTGCTTAGCCATTCAGCCACCAGTTCACGCAAACATGTTGTACCCTGCAAAGCCTTTGCATAGAGATCGACTACTATAAAGCCAATGCCAAACCTAGGGATTTGGAGACCCGGGGGCTTGGCCTCTTTTGGGCCCCTGCATTTTGACGCTCGATACCATATCATGAGATTAATGTAATACTTAATATTTAATGTAAAAAATAATTTTGGGGGTCACCCCTCAAGCTGGGGCCCGGTGGGACTTTCGATTTTGGACCCCCCCCCACCCTAGTTACGCCTCTGTGTCAATTTTTTTTTTTAAGTTATGAAATAATTTAAAATCTAATTAGTTATTGTTTCTTTTCCTTACAACATCCTAAAAGATAAATTATTTAAAATAAAAAAAATGTCAAAGAGATCTAATTAGTTCGTTTTCATTAAAACAACTAAAAGGATATATTCTGAAAAAAAAAAATCAATAAAAAAATGTCTCTGGGAGAAATCGAACCCGGAGAGTCAGCAGACAATTTAAACTGCTATTTTAATGTACTATTTGAAAAATATTGCTCGGTTATGTTTTCATTGCCTTTTGACCTAGTTTTTTTTAGGTCTATATTGTTATTTTGTAATTAAGAAATAATTCAAAGCCGTATTTACTTAAAATCATAAATATTTTAAAAGTTGAGAACTTAATTTTTATAGAAATTTGCAGAATTTCTTTTTTTAAATATTATATCGACTTTTAAAAAGAACTAAACTCCCTCCAGAGAGGCTAGGTGTCCTTCAAATCAGGGCTGTCAAGGTGCACTTCAGGCAGGGCAATTCACGCTAAGTATTATTCGGACATGTTACATTCAATTCAGGGCCTACATGTTACAAACAACATCATGTACGACATAAATACGCAATGCTACTTCTATATTACACTACACAACGTATGGTCTAAACTACAAACATACTTCCAGATAGGCCCGTAGCGTGCGGGGAGGGCAGGGGGCAGGGCCCCCCTGCGTTTTGTCTGGCCCCCTCTACTTGTTTGGTCTGCTTAGTAAAATGTATTTCCTGGTCCCCCCTGCTATAGTTTGGCCCCTGCTATAGAATGCCTGGCCCCTGCTAGTAACCGGTTACATGGCATAGGGCGAATGCAAAATAAACACACACACACCAAACATCATGTATGTGAATAAACCGGTTACATGGTATAGGGCGAATGCAAAAATAAACGTACCAAATTCATGCGCTGCACGTCACTTGCAGCTGTTCACTAACTGAGCGCAAACAAGTTTCGTTCTATACCATGCGCACGAAAATGTGCACACACCCTTCCAAATATACACGCCGACCTGAACTCCGTTCACCTACTCTATGCTATCCTGACACCACGCTTCCAGACTTGCACACGTGACCCCCTCCCGACCAATCATGCATTCATGCTCTCCACACCGCCAATCAGTGGCCAGTAGTTTCCCGCCCTGCGGGAGGGGTACGTCAAGGCTTCGTGGTTTACCTGGCAGACATTCCAATTTAAATAAACCTACACCCCATGGTTTACCTGGCAGACATTCCAATTTAAATAAACCTACACCCCATGGTTTACCTGGCAGACATTCCAATTTAAATAAACCTACACCCCATGGTTTACCTGGCAGACATTCCAATTTAAATAAACCTACACCCCATGGTTTACCTGGCAGACATTCCAATTTAAATAAACCTACACCCCATGGTTTACCTGGCAGACATTCCAATTTAAATAAACCTACACCCCATGGTTTACCTGGCAGACATTCCAATTTAAATAAACCTACACCCCATGGCTTACCTGGCAGACATTCCAATTTAAATAAACCTACACCCCATGGTTTACCTGGCAGACATTCCAATTTAAATAAACCTACACCCCATGGTTTACCTGGCAGACATTCCAATTTAAATAAACCTACACCCCATGGTTTACCTGGCAGACATTCCAATTTAAATAAACCTACACCCCATGGTTTACCTGGCCGACTACAATTAATTTGTTTACTTTCCATGATAAAAAGGAGAGAAAAAAAAACAACAACAAAGTTAAGTATCTGTAAAATAAATAAAGATATAGTCTTAACAAGAAAACGATCACAGGAAATTTTTATTTTCTTTGCTATTCTGAAAAGACTGAAAATAAGTTTAGCTTATGCATAATGATGTCATAAAATAATCTGATTATTATGTATACAGTATATAATGCTTAACAAATACATAAAATACTTAATTACTTGAATAAACTTTCAGTGATTTTTGTTTTAAAGTACTTATGTAAAAATGTTTGAAAAGGCTAACTTTTATTAGTTAAGCTGTAACTATTTTTTTAAAGTTTAACTGAGAAAATTAGTGCCAATCAGTAACAATAGCACCTGTTGTTCGTTTGTAAATCTAAATAAATGAGCGCAATCGATGAATTAACTATAATAACCGACCAAATAATGTCAAGAATTTCAGTTTGAAATAATTTTGAAATGTTTAGTAGGTACATTTACTCGTACTGTACCCGGGTACTACTTTTGTTCCTGCAGTTTCAAAATGTGTATACTTGTACTTGTACCCTGGGTACTTTGTACTTTTAAAAACGTATGTACTTGTACTATTACTTGCACTTGTATTGTCAGTACTTGTTACATATGTGTTAATATATAAATATATTAATACAAGGAACCAAGAGACCAAGACTAGGAAAAAAAGAAGCTGCAAATCATATTTTGCGCTTTTTGATAGAACAATACAGTTGTGTGTTGCCAACTACAGAGAAATTAACCTATCAATGGATAGAACAATACAGTTGTGTGTTGCCAACTACAGAGAAATTAACCTATCAATGGATAGAACAATACAGTTGTGTGTTGCCAACTACAGAGAAATTAACCTATCAATGGATAGAACAATACAGTTGTGTGTTGCCAACTACAGAGAAATTAACCTATCAATGGATAAAACAATACAGTTGTGTGTTGCCAACTACAGAGAAATTAACCTATCAAAGGATAGAACAATACAGTTGTGTGTTGCCAACTACAGAGTAATTAACCTATCAATGGATCGAACAATACAGCTGTGTGTTGTTGCTAACTAAAGCGAATTTATCCTATCAATGAATAGAATAATACAGTTGTGTATTCTTGCCAACAAAAGAGAATGTATCCTATATATGCCCGGTTAGCATTAATTGTAATAGTTAGTCAGTTATTTAATAAAATAACTCTTCTGGAAAAAAAAGGCAGATACACAATAATGGTAAGGTTTATTAAACAGCATATATACATATATATATATATATATATATATATATATATATATATATATATATATATATATATATATATAGCTGCAAGTACCTAGCTTTGCCCGGGTTTAAAATAAGGTTTTCAGTTTACCTTCTGTTTTCTCCCTACCCCCCCTCTCTCCCTTCCTCTCTCTCTCCCTCCCCCTCTCCTCCCTCCCTACCCCTCTCTCCCTTTCTCTTTCCCTCTCTCCCTTTCTCCCTCCCTCCCTCTCCCTCCATCACTTACTCTCCCATCTCCCTCTCTCTCTCCCTCTCCCTCCCTCCTTCTCTCCTTGTAAAGTCTGTTTAAAAAAAAAACAAAAAAAAAACGACAATGTCAAGCCAGTAATGTATCAGTAAGCTGTGGATAATCCTGACATTTTTCATTATAAAATAGCCTAATTTCATTCAAGCAGCCTACAAGTAGTTTAGTACAAATCTCTCTAAAACCCGTCCTCTGCTCAACCATCGGACATTATTGTACAATAGCAAAGTATTGTACTGTGTTTGAACCTCATCAAGAAGTGCTTCAAACTGTCGACAATTAAGAGCTTGAGTCTCGATTTAATTCACCATTTTGGTGACATCTTTGAGAACATCGTCTAATATTTTGGTGACATCTTTGAGAACATCGTCTAATATTTTGGTGACATCTTTGAGAACATCGTCTAATATTTTGGTGACATCTTTGAGAACATCGTCTAATATTTTGGTGACATCTTTGAGAACATCGTCTAATATTTTGCAGCTATCCCTGGCACAAAGAATTTCTTCAACATTGACAGTATTGCAGTATGCAATAAATTTGAATTCGTTTATCAAACATTAACCTCTGGAACTTTAGCGTATTCTCTGTTGCAATGTAATAAATTATAAGATTGGCCCAAACAATTGAAATCTTCGGTCAATAAATATCTAGGCTATATGATTTCTAAGGCGATATCTTGAAATCTTACATCTAGGCTTAGGCATATGTAAGTAAATGAAAAGTGAATAGACTAAAACATTTATTTAAATTACATAGTATCATTTTATTTTGATTATTGCTTAAGGAAGTGATATTTTAGTCACCTGCCCATTGATGAGGAACTGCGTGCCGACTGTGGCACGAGTGCCATAAGTTCGCTAACACTATTATACAATCTAGAGATGGTATCGTGTGATTCCTTTACTATAAGACATGTGTGGTTCCTTTACTATAAGACATGTGTGGATCCTTTACTATAAGACATGTTTGGATCCTTTACTATAAGACATACGTGGTTCATTTACTATAAGACATGTGTGGATCCTTTACTATAAGATATGTTTGGATCCTTTACTAAAAGACATACGTGGTTCATTTACTATAAGACATGTGTGGATCCTTTACTATAAGACATGTTTGGATCCTTTACTATAAGACATGTTTGGATCCTTTACTATAAGACTTACGTGGTTCATTTACTATAAGACATACGTGGTTCATTGACTGCTGATGCTTCAATCAATTATGTCAATGGTATCAGCTTTCAGAAACACGTCACCCACATCATATTAGTGTAATATTACATTCTGTTTTTTACAATATATACTGATATACATAAGGTCAGAATGTGGTAGCATTCTAATGTCCAATACAGATCGTTGTCTAATGTCTAATACAGAACATGTCCAATCACACAAACACCCCAACACACTGATCACACAGACACCCCAACACACTGATCACACAGACACCCCAACACACTGATCACACAGACACCCCAACACATTGATCACACAAACACCCCAACACACTGATCACACAGACACCCCAACACACTGATCACACAGACACCCCAACACACTGATCACACAAACACACTAATCACACAAACACCCCAACACACTGATCACACAGACACCCCAACACACTGATCACACAGACACCCCAACACACTGATCACACAAACACACTAATCACACAAACACCCCAACACACTGATCACACAGACACCCCAACACACTGATCACACAAACACCCCAACACACTAATCACACAAACACCCCAACACACTGATCACACAAACACCCCAACACATTAATCACACAAACACCCCAACACACTGATCACACAAACACCCCAACAGACTAATCACACACACACTCCAACAATTTTTATTCATACTATAGACAGTAAGCTGAATCTAAATTTGTTTATTTCCTGGAACATTGGCCATTAACATATACACCACATTCTTCCATTCCCATAGTCTAGTAACCAATGATATTATTATATACAAATATAAAATTAAACATTAAATATTTGAAAGCTGTGATAACAAGATACCTTTGTCTCACAACATCTGCCGCACGATTGTGTTCAAACAGCACTACGATGTGCTAGTATAAATTTACGCATTCAGGGCAAACAGAATAATAAATATTAGGGCTGCTGATTAAACTGCGTTAATTTGCGATTAACGCGTCAAAAAACTTTTGCGATTAAAATTTTTAACGCAACACCAAAATGCGTTAATTTGACAAAAAATACTGAATGTTCAAGAAATCGATAACAGTATTTCACTCAACAAATTTGAAGTTTATAGGTTTGTTTACTTATTAAGTAGATCTACCACCCCACCCTATCGCAATCCGCACACACACACTCACCCCCAGGTATGTCGACAAAATCCCCACTTGTAATATAAATGAAGATGTATTTGTTTTATAGCACTACGACAAGTAAACTTCCTGCTCTGTTCCCGGTCGATGTAAAAAGAGAAAAATTTCATTCACTAGTTTACATTATATGCTGTAGTGTATTGTTGAAGTCAACTTGACGGTAAAAAAAATAAGTGTATCATGAGCCAGGTTATAATTATATCAAAATAACGAGATTCTAGAAATTTTGTATCATCATTTTTTTGCGCAAATTTTTTAATCGCTTTAATAGTTTCATATACATGACACCTGTCAATCAAGGCCTAGACTGTGCACGAGACAGTGGTTGTATTTTTCAGAATTATCGTGACACTGAGCTAAATTTAATATTTTATAAAGGGCTGTTTTTAACTACAATTAAAGCGTAATTAAAGCGTTAAAAATATGCGACTACATTTTTAACGCAAACATCAAAATGCGTTAAATTTTAACCAAATGTTGTCATTTCAGTAATCAGTAATTAACCCAATTGTATAACCATAACCAGATCAGACAAGATTTTAAAAAAAAGCAAAAAAAAAAAAAATACCCCGAACACAGAAACTGTCACGTTGACAAAAAATCATAGCAGCCACATGGCCTTGAAACAATAGGAGTGTCATTTCTTAATTCTAATTATTACCCTCAATGATACCATAAGTCACATCTGCAGTAGCGTGCTCTTAGTTTGATTGACAGGGTGCCATGATTTGGAAAAATGGGACAGATGGGGTACGGTGGTTGGGTATGCTATAAGTAACGTCATCTTTGTGGGGAGAGAAGCTGCTAAGTGTGTCAAAAATCTAACAGGATGGGAAAGGTGGGAATAAAAAAAAAACGCGTTAAGAATAAGTGAGCAAGTACTTTCTGGCTATACTATTATTTTATGAAGGAAAAGGCACATATGAGATAGAAATGACGTGTGTATTTTGTTTTGGGATGGGAAGTGAAGGGGTAGGTACGGTAGTGGAGGGTTGGGTAAACAAGACATACGTGGGGGGGGGCAAAGTGTAGCGAATACGACAGGGATAGAGGGGAGAGGGGTTGAAATACGTCATTATCTCGGAACCTATGGTACGAGAAAAACACTTGTTTGGCATGGTTGTTGATTAAAGAAAAACTCGCATCACTTGACGGGATGGATACATGTCAAAAAATTGGTCCCAATAACTAACTCAACAGACATATGTGCTAATGCTTAATAAATCTGTTACAATTAATTATACCTCTTTCGTAAATTAATCTGACTTGTTAATTATACCAATTTTATGCTATGATATTATGACTTACTAGTCTGAATACAAACAAAATGTATTATATTGTGTCGATTAAAAAGTGCGTTAATTTGCGATTAAAATTTTTAATCATGCGTTAATTTCGATCAATTTTTTTAATCGAACAACAGCTCTAATAAATATACATATCATAGAAATAGATGTAAGTCGAGTCAATTGTGGAGTGGAACATTGCAACAGGTTGTTTTCTCTAATGTAATGTATACATATACAGTTCATGTTATATACCTAATCCACACTTCAACAGTCGGCAGACAAACAACTAGGACAAGTCTTTACTTCGGCCATCTTTTTTAAAATATTATTATTTACTTTTATTTTATGTGTCTTAAATTACAGGTGGAGATTTATCGAGCAGAAAATAAGTCTGCAATATCTAATCTATATAATCTACTTTATATAGCAAATTGTATGTTTATATGTCTGTCTATCTATCTGTCTATCTATCTAAAAAAAAAGAATGGGAGTATAATTAAAATTTTAATTTTCTACATTATAAAGCAGCTAAGCTTGTCCGGGTCGCAGCTGGCGGCTGACGGCTGGCGGCATGTGGGGAATCTGTTCTATAAATAAACGACCTCCAGAAATAATAAATAAAACAATAGTATTTGATAAAGTAACCACGTGACCAGCGAGGTCACGAAAACATAGTTCAAAATGGCGCTTGCTTCGAATCGATTCGATATCTCTTTTTCAAAAGTCTAGTTTTAAATAGTTTCTGTGGTTTTTTATTATGAAATGTAAAAGTCCTAAATATTAAATAATAATAATATATAATATCATTCAAATTATTTTAGTTTTTATGACAAAAGATAACATTTTAATCAGACTATGTCACTAGCGAGCGCGTTCGTAAATAACCTATGACCTATGACGTCCCGATGGTAAGAGCCGTCGCTACAAATAAAAAAAAATCCTCTATGACGTCATTTCCCGATGAGTGCTGTATCGTGCCTTCGCTTATTTTTTACTTTTCAGTGCATTTTTTAATGCTTTGTTTTGATTTTAACTATAAATAGAATTCAGGGCTAAACGCTATTAATAAAAATCCTCTGTGACTTCAAATAAAAAAAATAATAATTCTGCACTTGATTTCACGTAAATCGCCTACGCATTTGATAATCATGCTCAGTTATTATAGTTTGTTAACTTTGTGTACTGGAGGTTATTGTTCCCTCGATGGATTACTTTTTTGATGATGGTTTGTTGGTTATGGCAGCCACATCTTTTGACGTATGAAATGTAGGTCATTTCTGAACATTAGGAAGGTGGCATAAATCAGCACCTAATTAAATTAATTAAATTGATTAGGAAGGGGTTTAACATTACACCTAGATTTCCCGGGCAACGCCGGGCTTAATATCTAGTCTTGATATGAAAATGAATCTTAAAATGTACGAATTTAAATTGGGATATTTTCCCAACAAGACATTGTTAGTTATATATGTTTAATATGACGTATCTTAATAGGCAGAAATGACAAAACTAATATCTACATAGCTTGTAGTTAATAAGTTATCTAGACCAGTGGTTCTCAAACTTTTTGGACCCATGGACCCCATTTTACAGTCAAAACTTGCCCACGGACCCCCAAGTTTAAATACTACATAAATGCACAAATATTACACATTAAAAAAATCGTTGAAGTAGTACAGTAGTATCTATTTAAAAAAATATAATTTTTGTTTAAATAAAATTTTTAATAATATATGAGTTGGATGAACTTGAGATGTTATGGGTTTATTGATGTCTGGCTCAATGTTTGTAAGTAGCAGCAGCAAATACCCACGAACAATAATTTCTATTTGGTTTCTTTTTGTGTGATGTAAAAGCAGTCATCAACTTCTGTGCAATAACCCATAATGCAGGATACAAAATTGGGATCTGTTTTGTAACCATAATTTGTGGTATCCTTGTTCAAACATTGGTTTAAGTTCCTCATTTGTGATATTTCAATAAGCTGCTCATGTATATCTACGGATTCATGTGTGTTTAGGGTTTGAGTTTGTCCAAGCGTAAATGGATTCAACTCACAGTCAGAAATATAAAAACTAAGAATGTCTTCAAATCTTTGGTTCAGGTCTCCTTGAAGAGTCATTAATTGTTGGCAGTAAGCAAGCAAATCTTCATCTCTTTTTTTTTTGCAATTTCGAAATATTTGGAAACTGAGAACATTCTCCTCTTCCCAAGTTTTGTTAGTACAGAAAAAGTTTAACCACAAACGCTTTTAGTTTTGATTAAATTTAAGTGGTCACCTTGTAGAATCAACTTAGTTTTGTAAATTTCTCAAATAAATCAGTCATAGGAGCTATGTCACTTTTGAGTTAAATTGCGTCACAAATCATTTTCTTTGCTTTCCAGGAATTCCAACACTGAGTCATAGAGAGCATAAAATCGATTTAACAAGCACCTTTAAATTTCCAAACATAGTTGAGCAAATAATCTCTCATTTAAGGTTTTCCTTTTCATTTTACTAACTGCTTTAATGGCATAATCTAGTGATCCATACAAACATTTACTAAGATTTTTTGAGACGAATGACCCAATGTACTGAAAATACCTTTGGTACATCTTGTTTTAAGTATTTCAGAGAGCCTCAGTATCTTCCTACCTTTGCATGAGCACCGTCAGCAACAACAGAAATGGTTTTAGCCAAGAGCATAGCTTTTATATTGAATAATCTTTTTAATTCAGTAAATAAAATTTCACTTTTTGTATCGGTTTCCAAACATTAAGCAAATAACAATTCTTGAACAAAAAGTCGTCTTTTACAAATCTTACATAAGCTAAAAGTAAAACTTTGTTTCCTGGTAAAGTGGACTCTCAAACTGTATGGAAAATTCAAGTGTTTTAAGTACTCACATAAATAATTTTCTACGAACTGAGCTAATTTGTCAATCTTCCATTGTACTGTATTATTACCTAGTGGAATACTTTATAATCTCTAAAACTTGTTTGTGCAAAACGGTGCATATTAATTCACTTACAGCTGATAAAATAATTTTATATTAAACCTTGCGCGGACCCCCTGAAGTTGTTCAGAGACGCCAAATTAATTTTAATCTTCCACGGACCCCCTGATAGATACCAAGGACCCCTAGGGGTCCTTAGGGACCACTTTAGGACCCACTGATCTAGACTAAACGGTTTGTATAGATCATTTACATAGCTTGTACCGTAGTTAATATGTTATCTAGACTAACCGGTTTGTTTAGATCATTTACATAGCTTGTACCGTAGTTAATATGTTATCTAGACTAACCGGTTTGTGTAGATCATTTACATAGTTTGTACCGTAGTTAATATGTTATCTAGACTAAACGGTTTGTGTAGATCATTTACATAGCTTGTACCGTAGTTAATATGTTATCTAGACTAAACAGTTTGTGTAGATCATTTACATAGCTTGTACCGTAGTTAATATGTTATCTAGACTAAACGGTTTGTGTAGATCATTTACATAGCTTGTAGTTAATATGTTATCTAGACTAAAAGGTTTGTGTAGATCATTTACATAGCTTGTAGTTAATATGTTATCTAAACTAAACGGTTTGTGTTAGATTGGTAAGTAGAATATATGCATCTCTTAGATCATATAAACCACGGTCTTGTACAGGCTTGCGGAGCCGGAACCGGAGCCGAGAAGCTGGGAGCCGCTACTTTTTGCTGGAGCCGGAGCCGAAAAAATCTGGCGGCACCACGGCTCCCAAATGGTTTTTTTACAGCAGAATTTCTTTTTAGCTTTAAAATTCCAAATTTTTTTGATTGTTTGCCTCCGACAATTTGAAATGTTGTCATTTTTACGAACGCCACAACAGTAACAGCGTTTAAATGATAGCGTGCACGCACATCACCACAAGAAATCTGTAATGGGGAATCGTTTTGTGTTCGTTTTAAATCTTGTTTACCCTTCGAATTTTTTTTAATGGCATGTTATTTTGTTATATATAAAGTTAAAACAGTTTTATTTCATAGAATAATTGTATCAATCATTTAAAATAAATTTTTACTACGACGACAAATAGAACGCGTCATTTCGTATTATTATTTTACCGCGAATTTGTAATAGACTAAAAACAAAATGGTCGCTTTCTGTATTTAACAATTTTATTATAAACAGAATATCTGAAATAGAAAAGATAAATTTATAAGGCTGTGGCTATACGGACCCGGATCCCAATAAAATCCGATTGTTATTCGGACCCGTGGCAAATATGCACTAAGCTTAGCTATATTTAAACTTTATTAGACGGAACCCGAAAAAATAATAATACAGAGTCCGCTTGGTGGAACCCTAGACACTGAGTAACGATTAAATCATACAATTCAAACAATTATAAAAAAAAAACAATAATAAAGTTTATGTATATAAGCTAAGTGCATATTTGCCACGGGTCCGAATAACAATCAGACTTTATTGGGACGGGGTCCGAATAAAAATCGGAGTTTATTGGTACCCGGGTCCCAATAGCCACTTCGAATTTATAAATAATAAATATAAATACTGAAGTCTTTAAAATATTTTAAATAATGTATCATTTTACTATTTGCTAATTTGATCATTGAAATAACTTTTTATTACTTATGAAAATGGCGACTAGTGAAACCTCGGTCGAAAATAATGGTATGATTCTGGATACACTGAAATGTTTTGATTTTAAGTAAAACTGACATGCGTATATTTTTCAAGTTCCTGACTATGGGGGTGAACGCGGCAAAATTTTCATAACTTTTTATCAGCGGCATGTTTGCGTGGCGCAATTATAAAATTTTTGTCTCGTGTGATACTATCTTTATAGGGAGCCGGAGCCGTGCCGGAGCCGTCAAAATTGTGGGAGCCGGAGCCGGAAAAAAATTTGGCGGCTCCGCAAGCCTGGTCTTGTAGTGCCCTTCATTCATCCCCACCATAGCCGATAGTTCAATGACCATGCAGGTATACAGATGACAGGACACGTGCGGTGTTAAACCCACAACGACATATTATTTCAGATGACACAATATAAAAGGAACTAAATTAAGTACGGAGTATTTCAGTTGACTACAAAATAAAAGGAACTAAATTAAGTAAGGAGTATTTAAAGGAAGGGTGACTATAACCCCCCCCCCCCCCCATATATTAATTGACCTATTTTATGTCGGTAACTATGTCTGCATGTACTATAAAAAGAACAGTCCTGCAATGAAGGCGTGCTGTGTATGCCATTCCAAACTTTATGGTTATTTCGGTGGACTTTCAATTGTTTATCTTTGCTAAACGGTTTTAAGAAGTTGTTTCCGACCATGACTGACCAATCGTGAATCAGACACCTTATCCATTAGGCCATACTAACAGTTCATTATTACCATTACATTAGGCCATACTAACAGTTCATTATTACCATTACATTAGGCCATACTAACAGTTCATTATTACCATTACATTAGGCCATACTAACAGTGCATTATTACCATTACATTAGGTCATACTAACAGTTCATTATTACCATTACATTAGACCATACTAACAGTTCATTATTACCATTACATTAGGCCATACTAACAGTTCATTATTATCATTACATTAGGTCATACTAACAGTTCATTATTACCATTAGTTGTAAAAAAAAAAACTAACAGCTAAATAATTGCATAGGATCATTAAAATGTGAATCTATAGGTGAATCTATACGTGAATCTATACGTGAATCTATACGTGAATCTATACGTTGTTCACATATGGTACTGGGAGCGAAGGAAGTAGGGGTGGGTGGGGAAAAGGGCTGGGTGGGTTGGATGGTAGGGGTGGTAGGATAGGAGTGGTGGGACCGAGGATTTAAATATTACCATCTCCCGGGAGGGGGGGGTATCTCGTGCAAACTTTGCAAAGATCGGGTACAGAATTGCTAGTATAGCATTAATTTAAAAAAG
>JAGDYQ010000078.1:4057971-4085040 GCA_021962125.1 Bulinus truncatus | reverse complement strand
TTCTCATAACATTACTAACACATTTTGGGGGTAGCAGGATATTAAACTCATACATTTCTTTTTGAGTTGCACCCTAATATATATATATATATATATATATATATATATATATATATATATATATATATATATATGCATATATATGGGGGAGAGAGAGAGAGAGAGAGAGAGAGAGAGAGAGAGAGACGTTCAGTAATTAATACATACTTATATTTTGAAAACAAAATAAAATGCTTATATTAATTTATAATGAAAAAGCGCACCTCCATTCATATACAAGGAACACACATATTTCACACCACTTCCAGAAACTATAACCTGTTGAATAGTATCATTGACGTCACATCTGAAGTCTATAGTTGTGTCATCAATGACTGAAATCAGTGGCTCACAGTTTAACGTTTGACTGCTAGCAGTGGTTGTTGTTATTCTAAATTCTAATTTGGCAGCTGTAAAACAGAGAAAGGGGAAACATGAAAACGAGTTTTAAATTAGTAGGCCTAAATGTTAATTAGTAATTTATTATTGCTATACATCTATTATATACATCTTTTAAAGAAAAAAAAAGATTATATCACATAGAAAGTCATCTAAATAAATGTGATATTTATCACTGAAAATGCATTACGACTTATGAAAGATAAATGGTTGGAAATTAGTTAGTTGGATGATTATTCAGAATCGTTACTAAAAAGAATCGGATTTGGATATTCACCAACATTTCAATTCCATTTCGATATCTGACGTCATTTGTTTACATCATCAAACACTTACAGGGTATTCACACACTCTAGGGTAGGAAAACAGGCTCGTAGCGTGCTGCTTGGCAGTGGGCCGGCCCCTCCTGCGTTTTGTCCGGGCCCCCCTCTGCTTGTTTGCTCTACTTAGTAAAATGTATTTCCTTATCCCCCCTGCATTTGCCTGGCCCCTGCTGTAGAATGACTGGCACATGCTGTAGAAACCCTGGACCCTGCTATATAAAGCCTGGCCCCTGCTTTAGAATGCTTGGCCCCTGTGGGGCTGTAGGAAAGACGTGCACGCTATAGGATAGAATGAGGCCATAGATAGAACTGAAATATATGACTACACTTGACGTACGTAAGCTGTAATACAAATGAGAGAGGGACAGAGAGAGAGAGAGAGAGGGGGGAACTGGAGTGAGGATTGAAGAGAGAAAGACTTGAAGAGATGAAGAGTGAGATGAGTGGATAGAGACAATATAGGAGGGTTTTCAGGTCATGTCTTCATGGCTGAAGTCCCCTCTTTATGAGAGAGAGATATACAGGGAGAGAGGGATGGATAGAGGAATGGATGTATAGATATTGAGAGACATAGAGGCATAGATGCAGGAATGGAGTCAGAGATATAGAGATAGGAAGTAATAGAGGAATGACAAAAGAAACAAAGAGAAAGGCATAGAGAAATGAATGGAGAAAGGAATGGAATGGAGAAATGAACGGATAAAGGAATGGAGGGTAAGACATATAGAGAGGAAAGACGAGAAGGATGAAAAGAGAGACATAGATAGATGAAGGGAAAGGATGGTTCGATCTCCGCTGAGCACTCATATATTTTTCAGTCCATGGCTAAAGTCCTGCTCGACGGTCATTGTACTAGTGGCTACGGTGGGGTAAAAGAAGGCCACCATAAAAACCGCCCCATTAGTGGTTAATTGGACCTAAGAGATTTATCTCATCCATTTATGGACTTCACACACACACACACACACACAGAAAGAGCTAGAGAGAACGAAGGAGGGAGAGAAGAATGAAGGGATACCTATAGAGAGGGAATGAGAAAGACATAGAAAGAGATACCATGAAAGACGTCCTACTACCGAGATCCAAGTTCATGACTCAATATTTTACAAACACCATTGTCAATTCAATTAGGTGCACAACTTCTAGCGTGTGAACTGCAAGTGAAATATACAAACTATTCTCTTACTGGAGGGTTTCACTTTGACTCTCATCCATGTAAATGGATACGATGTGTTCCAAGATATCTTAATTGATTGAAGACTTTGATCAACATTACATGTGACGTCATCACCATCATTCAGCCATGTTGACGTCGTCTGTGACGGTGTTGTGGCCACTGTGACTCCACGTGAGGCTGTTAAGTCCTCTTTTTTGAAAAAAAAAATTACGAGTAAGAAAACATATTGTTGCGCAAAGTAAAACATTTATCTATTACTATAACAAGTACGGTATTCTGTATTTAAAGTTAATGAATCTCACACATAGTATTTATAAAATAATCTTTGTATTTACTTTATTTAATGTGTAACTAAATGATTTCGGTCAAACGGACTCACGGTACTGGCATTTTAGTCCAAACCACCCAGCAGCACATTTCGTTGAGCACTGACCATTTACGTCACACTGACCACTTGTGTCACAATGACATTTGTATTGACAGTTTGGACCGAACCATCCAAGAGTACAGGCAGCTTCGAACATACAAATATTAAACAAATAATATCCATTACCACCTTTATTAATATCGTAATACTGCGTAACCCTAGTTAAAAATTCTTACATACATTGTTCAAACGGTCTTTTTTTGCTTTAGCCGTGCACGTTTGGTGGACGGGTGATGTAGAGCGTTCGACTGTCGACCGGAGGGTGCCGAGTTCGAATCTTAGTGAGAAACTTGGAATTTTTTAGGTTCCGGTGTGTCCTCCAGTCCACCCAGCTTTAAATAGGTACCTGACAGTTTGGGAAGTAAAGGTAGCTTGGCTTTGCGCTTACCACACAACCCATTTATATGCCGAGGTAAATGAAACAGATGAACTCTATACATCATCTGCCCCCATGAACATGTAGGGGAATAAAGGACCTTTTTTGTACGTATAAGTTTACTCAATATTCTCAACCTGGTGCAGCACGTACCTCCGACAAACTCTTTGTGTACATCTTGGTGTTTGAATACCAGACTTTGATACAAAAAAACGGTCTATGACATGTACTAATATTTCTTCACCCAGGTATCAACAACTCATAAAATTGACTCTTAAATCTTTCTGACTAATTTCAACAAATTAAAAAAACGAATTTCTAATTGGTTTCTCTCTCTCTTTGAACTCTCTCAGTTTTATCTGCGGGCTGAGACTTAGTCTCTTAGAGCCCGTGAGATCAGACCTGCTGTGTCTCTCAACATCTGGAGACTGGTTTCTCTAGCTGCTTGCTTTTTCAACATTTAATTTCACAAGTGACCAGCGGTATACAACAAAAATATAGGCCTGTAAGCTTTTAATTCCCTAAATAAATCAGCAACCACTATGGTTACATTTCCATCCCAATTATACCTTAGAAAGTAGTGGATAAAAACAACAATTAAATGTCATGTAGTTGTTTGTTTTAATGTCATTGAATTCCCATCCGCCCTTATACCATTAGTGTAGCCACGCCCAAGTATGCTTTCAAACATTTATTATTATCGCAGATAAAAACCCCAGAAAAAAAAAACACTTTTAATCTTAAGCTTCTCCTTTTTGTTTCAGTGTTTATCACATTTTTAAAGCTTTGTGATCCACCAGACATCGCTTTTAATTTTCAAAATCCGATTTTTAAGAAGAAAAAGAAAAAAACATTAATGAAAGAAAGAGAAAAAAAAGCATAAAGAAAATATGTGTATTTCCATTCTATTAGTTTTCATATAAACTAATATTTAAGAATATAATATATTAGTAAATAATAACAAGCGAATTTATTAATTACATTTAAAGTAAACATATAATCTGGATAGATTAATTGATTTTCAGAATAATCGACTAAACTAAAATTCTTCCTGGTCCAATGTTCTAGATAATAAAAACTGGGAAAAGAAATATATGCCTACATTGTGCCTATTGTTTTTCGGCTGGGGGAAAAATGTTTCGATCTATTCCCCCCCCCCCCCCAACCAAAAAAAAAAATTCTTTTATATGAGTTGAAAAGTGGTCGATTACTTATACCGTAATTTGACACACCTTTGATTTACAGGACCTCCGTTTTACACATTTACAATCTGTAAATCAACCGTGTCAATGGCTTCCTAGTACATTGTTAACATAACAACGTCTATGTCTGAGAATTTCCCTACCACCTCTTGGAAATGCCAAATGTTACTTTGCACGTACTGTTATTTTGTCTCTAAGCCAAGGACGCGCAGACCTAAGACGACACGACGAAGATTTGTTTGCGTCATTTAGGTTGGTCAAAATATGTACTATATAGTGTTTAATATGCTAGTTCACTAATTTAATAGCCCAATATCCAGCCCAAATAAAACTTGAGTGGCAGTACAATTGCCTATTTAGTATCTACCTCCACATCATAGACTACGTCCCTGTTTTCTGACAAAATAAAGCAATCCTAATAACTGTCTTGTTTTAGAAAGCCTTTATGACTAATTATACCACTTTTGCGTGCGACTTTCAATTTAAGAACTTTTCACCAAACTACATCACAAAAGCAATAAGTGCATACATATTTAAAAGGAAATTATACTATCAGACACGTAAGATATTTAAATCTATCCATTTTGATTTCAAATGTAAAGGTAACGCAATATGTGTTCTATCTCTTTGACATATATAGTGACATTAAGGATTTGTACTTATTGATATTTCTTGTATAATCTCCTGTAGCAAGTAGAATATTCAATAATATTACGGGTAACATTTATAATTTTTAACATATGCTAAAAATATTCCAAAAAAAACATAACTTATGCCATATTACAAATGTTGCTCAAGTTAAGTTACAAACATACTTTAAATTGCATAATTTTTAGCAAAGTACTATCAGATAAGTAAGACACTTAAATCAATACAGTTTTGGTTAAAATTTCGAAATTTAAAGTATGTATGTGACTTCCATCTTTACTCTGCACCGAAGATGAAACACAAAAATAGGAAAAAAAATGGTTTTGATACTATTTAAACGGTTAGGAATATAGTTTCTTGTAGAAAAATAGTTTATTTAACTTACAAATTATTTATTTATACCTAAAGCACCAACCTTAGACTCATTAGCAAATTTTAATTAAATAATGTAGATTTATAGGCGTTAGAAAAAACACACAAACACACCAAACAATATGAGTTGCTGGTACAGTTTTCGTTGTTTCCAGAATTCAAACTGAGATCGTTAAAAAAAAAAAACACCGTATGAAATTACAGCTAAAAACACCGAATGAAATGAAAGCTAAACACACCGTATGAAATGACAGCTAAACACACCGTATGAAATGACAGCTAAACACACCGTATGAAATGACAGCTAAACACACCGTATGAAATGACAGTTAAACACACCGTTTGAAATGAAAGCTAAACACACCGTATGAAATGACAGCTAAATACACCGTATGAAATGACAGCTAAACACACCGTATGAAATTACAGCTAAACACACCGTATGAAATGACAGCTTTCCTTACCTTGCGATTGTTTATAACAGCACAGTAAGACAAACAGGACGAAACTTAACATGATACTAAAAGAATTGTGTCTTCACATATCATAATGATACACAGGTCAAAATGATACAAAGTTATGAATGATACATTGATATAGTTATACACGTGGTTTTCTCTTCAAAAGGTGTATGTCGCCTTGAATATTTTTCTAGCTTCTGATATTTGTAAAATTTAATAAAAACTATGCGGAAGTTAAATAGCTTTACCTTGTCATGCTTCAGTAAATTTCCTATATGAAATTCAAGCATCATGTTTGTTTATTATAGGTATTTTAAATAGGTTATTGATTTAGTTCAGTGGTTCCCATACTTTTTGGACGATGGACCCCCCTTTTTTACAGTCAAAACTTGCCCACGGACCCCCAAGTTAAAATACTACATAAATGCATAAAAATTACAATTTAAAAAAAAAAAAAAATGTTGAAGTAGTACAGCATCTATAAAAATTATAATATTTATTTAGATAATTTTTTTTCATAAATTTATGACTTGGATAAACTTGATGAGATTTTATGGATTATTGATGTCTGGCTCAAATTTTGTAAGTAGCAGCCGCAAACCCCCACGAACAATAATTTCTAGTTGGTTTCTTTTTGAGTGATGAGTGTCAAAACGTCACTGAATCCACGTTCTACCAAATAGGAAGACGGGAATACAGCCATCAACTTCTGTACAATAACCCATAATGCCGGATATAAAATTGGGATCGGTTTTTATAACCATAATTTGTTGTATCATTGTTCAAACATTGGTTTAAGTTAATCATTTGTGATATTTTAATAAGCTGCTCCTTTATTTCTACGGATTCATTTGTTTTAAGGATGTGAGTTTGTCCAAGCGCAAATGGGTTCAACTCTCAGTCAGTTATATAAAAACTAAGAATGTCTTCCAATCTTTGGTTCAGGTCTACTTGAAGAGCCATTAATTGTTGGAAGTAAGCCAGCAAATCTTCAACTCTTTTTTGCAATTTCGAAATATTAGGAAACTGAGAAATTCCCCTCTTCCCAAGTTTAATCACAAACGGTTTTAGTTTTGATGAAATTTAATTGGTCACCTTGTATTTTCAACATAGTTTTGTAAATTTGTCAAATAAATCAGTCATATGGACTATGTCACTTTTGAGTTGAATTGCGTCACAAATCATTTTCTTTGCTGCATAAAATAGATTTAAGCAAGCACCTTTAAATAACCAACGTACTTCTTCGTGAACTAGTAAACGATTTTCGTCTTCATCATATTCCAAACAGAGCAAATAAACTCTCATTTAAGGAATTCCTTTCAATTTTCTAAACTGATTTAATGACATAATCTAGTGATGCATGCAAACGTTAACTAAGATTTTTTTTTCCATAGATGACTCAATGTACTGAAAGTAATTTTGGTACAGCTTGTTTTAAGTTAGTCAGAGAGTCTCAGTATCTGCCTAACTTTGCAGGAGCAACGTCAGTAACAACATAAATGGTATTAGTCCAGGGCATAGCTTTTACATTGAAAAATCGTTTTAATAGTAAATAACATTTCACCTTCTGTATCGGTTTCCAAACATTAAAGCAAAAAACAATTCTTAAAGAAAAATTCTTCATTTTACAAACCTTACATAAGCTAAAAGTAAAATATCGTTTCCTGGTAATGTGGACTCTCAAGCTGTATAGAAAATGTTTTTAAGTACTCACATAAAGAATTTTCTACGGACTGAGCCATTTCGTCAATCTTTCTTTGTACTATATTATTATTCATTGGAATTTTTTTTATAATGTCGAAATCTTTGTGAAGAATTGTGCATATTTACTCAAATTAACTTACATCTGATAAAAAAATGTTATATTAAACCTTTGCGCGGACCCCATGAAGTTGTTCAGCGACCCCCAAATGAGTTTTAATATTACACAGACCCCCATAAAGATATTGGGGACCCCCGGGGGTCCGTAGGGACCACTTTGGGAAACCACTGTTTTAGTTAAATAACTTGTGCCATTAGTTTTTTTTTTTACACTAATAGAGCATCGCTTCCCCATAAAACTAGTGTGTTTTTGTGTTTGTGTGATGTACCTTTGAGGATGTGATACAATCTCTTGTAACTCACAACTATTAATGGGATTGTTTTCAACTTGTTTTTCATTCAATTCAACCCAAGACATAAGGCTATGGATGCAAGGAGGTAGGACGGTAGAGTGATCTTGACTAGCAGCTATGCATGCCAACCAAAATGTGAAACTTGCCTAAAGTTTCTACTTAAAAAAGGGTTATACATTTGCTTTTTTTTTATCTCCCGTAAAATAAAAATCCTCACACCGTGAACTAATTTAAATAGGACCGTAATCAGCCTATCAGTTACTCTATCTATAATGAAGGTGCCATCTGTTACACAGCGTAGGTCCTAAATTCTCTTTCTCGTCGTGTTCAAAACGATGACCTCCCTTTATCACAGAATATCTCAATGTATAGGCAACTTCAATCAACAACCTTACCAACGATTCTAAAAGCTAAACAAAAATCATTTTTATACAATAATAATAGAACATGAAGGGGTCCAAGACAGTAAGTAAAGTACCCTTATCCCTAACGAGGCCTATTGGGCAGATGAAGTGTAGAATTCATCTGTTTCTATATCCTCGGCATATAAAGGGATTGTGTGGTTAGCACAACGTCCAGCCGACTTTACTTCCCCAACTTAAGTCAGGTACCCATTGAAAGCTGGATGGACTTGCAAGACAATTTCATGAGCCTCACCGAGGATCGAACCTAGGACTCCTAGGTCGACAGTCGAGTATCTACATCACTCGGCCATCCGTACCACAGACCCAGACAGTGTGTGTGCTTATTATTTGAAAATAAACAGTTTGTCGACAAAACTAAAGGAAGATCAAACATTTAGAACAACCATAAACGTATAGTTTAGAGATAGCAGAAGCGGCCAAGAGATGTATGGTTGGTTATGTACTGTTGCTAGTGAATCACTTTATCTAATTTTCATTTTAGGCCTACCATCTTAATACATTGTTTCCGGCCCGGCTGTTTTTTTCTATTTAAAATACCAACTTGATTGTGATACTAATCGACTTGATTGTGATACTAATCGACTTAATTGTGATGCTAATCGACTTGATTGTGATGCTATTCGACTTGATTGTGACACTAGTTGACTTGATTGTGATCCTAATCAACTTGATTGTGATCCTAATCAACTTGATTGTGATCCTAATCAACTTGATTGTGATCCTAATCGACTTGATTGTGATCCTAATCAACTTGATTGTGATCCTAATCGACTTGATTGTGATCCTAATCGACTTGATTGTGATCCTAATCGACTTGATTGTGATCCTAATCAACTTGATTGTGATCCTAATCGACTTGATTGTGATCCTAATCGACTTGATTGTGATCCTAATCGACTTGATTGTGATCCTAATCGACTTGATTGTGATGCTAATCGACTTGATTGTGATGCTAATCGACTTGATTGTGATGCTAATTCGACTTGATTGTGATGCTAATCGACTTGATTGTGATCCTAATCGACTTGATTGTGATCCTAATCGACTTGATTGTGATCCTAATCGACTTGATTGTGATCCTAATCGACTTGATTGTGATCCTAATCGACTTGATTGTGATCCTAATCGACTTGATTGTGATCTAATCAGCTTGATTGTGATCCTAATCGACTTGATTGTGATCCTAATCGACTTGATTGTGATCTAATCGACTTGATTGTGATCCTAATCAACTTGATTGTGATCCTAATCGACTTGATTGTGATCCTAATCGACTTGATTGTGATCCTAATCCTAATCAACTTGATTGTGATCCTAATCGACTTGATTGTGATCTAATCGACTTGATTGTGATCCTAATCGACTTGATTGTGATCCTAATCAACTTGATTGTGATCCTAATCGACTTGATTGTGATCCTAATCGACTTGATTGTGATCCTAATCAACTTGATTGTGATCCTAATCGACTTGATTGTGATCCTAATCGACTTGATTGTGATCCTAATCGACTTGATTGTGATCCTAATCGACTTGATTGTGATCCTAATCGACTTGATTGTGATCCTAATCGACTTGATTGTGATCCTAATCGACTTGATTGTGATCCTAATCGACTTGATTGTGATCCTAATCGACTTGATTGTGATCCTAATCGACTTGATTGTGATCCTAATCGACTTGATTGTGATCCTAATCGACTTGATTGTGATCCTAATCGACTTGATTGTGATCCTAATCGACTTGATTGTGATCCTAATCGACTTGATTGTGATCCTAATCGACTTGATTGTGATCCTAATCAACTTGATTGTGATCCTAATCGACTTGATTGTGATCCTAATCGACTTGATTGTGATCCTAATCGACTTGATTGTGATACTAATCGACTTGATTGTGATCTAATCGACTTGATTGTGATCCTAATCGACTTGATTGTGATCCTAATCGACTTGATTGTGATCCTAATCGACTTGATTGTGATCCTAATCGACTTGATTGTGATCCTAATCGACTTGATTGTGATCCTAATCGACTTGATTGTGATCCTAATCGACTTGATTGTGATCCTAATCGACTTGATTGTGATCCTAATCGACTTGATTGTGATCCTAATCGACTTGATTGTGATCCTAATCGACTTGATTGTGATCCTAATCGACTTGATTGTGATCCTAATCGACTTGATTGTGATCTAATCGACTTGATTGTGATCCTAATCGACTTGATTGTGATCCTAATCAGACTTGATTGTGATCCTAATCGACTAATCGACTTGATTGTGATCCTAATCGACTTGATTGTGATCCTAATCGACTTGATTGTGATCCTTGATTGTGGTCCTAATCGACTTGATTGTGATCCTAATCGACTTGATTGTGATCCTAATCGACTTGATTGTGATCCTAATCGACTTGATTGTGATCCTAATCGACTTGATTGTGATCCTAATCGACTTGATTGTGATCCTAATCGACTTGATTGTGATCCTAATCAACTTGATTGTGATCCTAATCGACTTGATTGTGATCTAATCGACTTGATTGTGATCCTAATCAACTTGATTGTGATCCTAATCGACTTGATTGTGATCCTAATCGACTTGATTGTGATCCTAATCGACTTGATTGTGATCCTAATCAACTTGATTGTGATCCTAATCGAACTTGATTGTGATCCTAATCGACTTGATTGTGATCCTAATCGACTTGATTGTGATCCTAATCGACTTGATTGTGATCCTAATCGACTTGATTGTGATCCTAATCGACTTGATTGTGATCCTAATCGACTTGATTGTGATCCTAATCGACTTGATTGTGATCCTAATATTACTTGATTGTGATAACTAATCGACTTGATTGTGATCCTAATCGACTTGATTGTGATCCTAATCGACTTGATTGTGATCCTAATCAACTTGATTGTGATCCTAATCGACTTGATTGTGATCCTAATCGACTTGATTGTGATCCTAATCGACTTGATTGTGATCCTAATCGACTTGATTGTGATCCTAATCGACTTGATTGTGATCCTAATCGACTTGATTGTGATACTAATCGACTTGATTGTGATACTAATCGACTTGATTGTGATCCTAATCGACTTGATTGTGATACTAATCGACTTGATTGTGATCCTAATCAACTTGATTGTGATCCTAATCAACTTGATTGTGATCCTAATCAACTTGATTGTGATACTAATCGACTTGATTGTGATACTAATCGACTTGATTGTGATCCTAATCGACTTGATTGTGATCCTAATCGACTTGATTGTGATACTATCAACTTGATTGTGATCCTAATCGACTTGATTGTGATGCCAATCGACTTGATTGTGATGCTAATCGACTTGATTGTGATGCTAATCGACTTGATTGTGACACTAGTTGACTTCATAAGTGGCAAACTGTGGTTTAAATGAAGTGCCAAACTTAATGTAGAGATCTCTGACTGAAACCCCTCAAAAAACATCAAAGCCTAATAACTTTTTTTTTTTATTTCGTTTGGTGGACGAAAGTCAGTACGGAGTAGAGCGGTTGACTGTCGACTTGAGAGTACAGGGTTCAATCCACCTTTTGGTTGTACATAATAGAATAATCAACTTAAATCATTTTTAATTATATTCATATGCACAAATACTGTAGATGATGTTAGCTGAAATTTATATCGTCACACTCATGAATTGGTGTTCCCCCCGGGGGGGGCCCCCCCGGGGCGCGCCCCGGCGGGGGGGGGGGGCGGGGGAGGGGGGGTCTTACAGACTGTATCTTAAATGACATCAATAAAGATTACCTACACGTCCAATATAATTTGCCCGTAACTGTACGGTATCATCATTTTGTGACGTGTTCATACTGACTGATTAGTTGATAATTAATGTGTTGAAAACGCAAGGAAGTTGATTATTTTTTTTTTTTTAATTTGATTTCTAAAAGATTATTTTTTTTCTGCAGTGCAGTCAGATTCTATTGTCTTGAATTCTACAACATATTTATTAACGTTTTTTATACAAAGTGTTCGTGATATCTATAGAGAATTACACCCCTTTACAATGCGACATAGCCAGGGAAGATATGTTTGTCTTAATACAAATATTGAAATTCTGTAGTTAAGTCCCCTGTATTGTTATTTTTAAGGGGTGTTGAACAATTTGATAATTCATTTTACATATGGTAAGCGAAAAAGCAAACTAAAAATGGTTTAGAAAAATATTTATTTTACCGAACAGAGAATGACATTTTGTGTAAGATTAACGATTATGTTCAAGACACTGTTTATTATGAAATAAATCTCTATATGAAGATGGTAAGTTTCACAAATGGACATTGATGGTGTCGTGAATATATCAGAGCAATAACGTAGGATGAAGTGAGAATGTACTATTGTCATCTCGTTAGTGGACGAGCCAGCGTATTGAATAGTATCACGATAGATATGTGAAGTAAGACCAACTGAGTTATTTCTCTCTTTCAATCCCCATATTTGAAAAAAAAAGAGAGCACTAACCTCATGAATTTTAGTTTTTAATTACAAAAGAAATACTACATCGTGAATTAAAAATTCAAGTATTACTTAATGGTTAGCGGAGCGCTTACCATTGTACATTATCAGATATGACAATATTACTCGCCTGCATACATATACACACTTGTATTTATGCACATACATTAGAGTGCTTACAGCTACACACTTATATTTACACACATATATTTACGTGTTTTATATTTACACTTGTTCATCCACTTTGTCATATATATTTTGCTCTGCCAGCGCTGTGTCAACATGACCCCCTGTAGTATCTATTTGTTCATAAGATCTGTCCACCACGTTCTTCTCCAGCTGGACTCCTTCATAGCGATGCTTTACACCGCTAGCGACCACAGCAGTTTGGTCGTTTGATCCATGTGGAGGTTTCCCTGTAGACTCCATGCGATGTTTGCGTACGAGGCGATGCAGTAAAAATGTCGTTTATCCTAATAGAATGGCGACCCCAACACCAGTGCCAAAGCCTGCCCCAAAACCTGCTCCGAAGTCTGATCCAGAACATTCTTGAACAAAATTGTTTGGGTTTGCTAAAAATAAGAAAAACATTTTTTTTTTTTAAAGTCTACAGTTTCTTAATTTAAATTTCATTTAACGAAATTTGCTAATAACCATTTCATGTTTTTTCTTAATAGTATATTTGGTTTGTTTATTTAACAATTATAGTTTCTTAGTAATTCTTTAAAGGATACAAGTTTTCAAGGTCGATTCTTAATTCAAATTTTACCATTTCCTACTCAGTTATCGAAAATATTTCGAACTTAAGATTCGATTACTAATTCCAATTATTATGATAAGGTCACCATATAAAATATATTATTTATAGAGCTCATGCACTTTTTAGAAATTTAGAACAACAAAAACTAACTCACTAAATAGTGTGTAGTATTCTTTTTTTAAGAATTGAATATTTAGCTAAAATGGTCCGATTCCTTTAAATGTTCTGAGAACATACATCAATATACAAAAAACTATAATCGTTAAATGAGTCATGATTTAATCAGTATGCATCACTAAATAAGTCCACTTTGATTCAGTATACGCCACTTAATGAGTTCTGTTTGATTCAGAAAACGCCAATAAATGAGTCATGTTTGATTCAGTAAACGTCTATAAATGAGTCCTGTTTGATTCATTACGCGTCACTAAATGAGTCCTACCTGACTAAGTACTAGTGTCATACGGACACAAGCCTTCCCCTGGGTGACAGGTATCTGTACAGTCAGTTGGACAGTGACTTTTACATTCTAGACCCCAGTAGCCGGGCAGGCAGTCTATTGGATTTATAAACACCATATCAATAGTTGAGTGATAAATTTTCAGCGCTATATTGAGTTATATATTTGAGCGTGAAAAGTATTCTAAACATGTAATACAATATTGTATGGCCAATAATTAAGCATGCTTTTTTTCATATAAAACATATTCAAATTATAGTTAAGTATAACATGTTCTATACTTTACAAAGTTTAAAAAGAAAAGAAAATCTTAATAAGAAAATGACTAAAGATGATTGATTAATAGTAAATATTAACCATTAATCTGACTTTATCCTTTTATTACGATATTTGATAGAAAGAATGAAATGTTCATCTCTTAGAATATATATATATATATATAACCACTTATGTGACGCTTTAGAATTTGCCCTTCTTTTAACCCAACCATAGCCGATAGTGCAATGGTCATGGAGGCACCACGGGAGACTCATGAGACTGACTAGGACTCCCCAGGAGTCGAACCCATAACCCAGAGTATGCAAGCAGTTCATGCATTCAAGATTCAGCTCCCTACCAAAGCGCCACACAGTCACTCCTCAGTTAAATTCTTTTACAATTCAATTTTTTTTTCACGTATAACTTGGATTAAAAGTTAGGACATTATATACACAAATACAATAAACAAAATATTGAGAACAGTGTCCTCACCTCCAAAAGTTTCAACTTCACTAAGTGTCAAAAAAGGTACTGACTCATTTTGTGCTGTATGTTTCTGACTAATTTTGACTCCAGCTGTAGCCGTGCCCGCTATGTATATCACCGTTTAAACCAGCTGTGTTGTCTGATTGTCATTGTATTCAAACACAACTGTATCGTTTATATCTGTGGCTTGAAGTTGAAAGTATTGTAGTCTTGCTGACACAGCATCAACTATAATGGATAATTGACTTTTTTTTTTGTTTTGGTTTTTGATAAACGCATTCGAAAAAGTATCTATGTCTAATAGGAAAGGCGGGGGGGCCGAATGGCTGAGAGCACATCGCCCCTTTAGTAAGATCCTAGATCGATCACACAAAGCTTTATATTTACACATAGAGCTCAGTGTTCGATTTTCGCTGAGAATTATGGGAATTATTCCTTGTCATCTTGAAATTTGGTTAACAGTTCCTATAGTCAAGTAAATTATAGATCTGCCGGGCGTTTTGTTAACGCAGTGGCTACGGTTCCAAGAAACGGGACTCCGTATTATTTTTTTTTTTCCGGGGTCCAACTATAGATGCGCATGCGCTTTAGTGCTCTAGACGGACTTGATTTTTTTTTACGGCTGTAGATGTGTGCATGCGCGATAGCTGGACTCCGATTTTTTTTCGGGGTCCAGCTATAGATATTGCCCCTTACCCTAACCCCAACCCTAGCCCCTAAAACAAAAAAAAAATGCAATAATAAGCAGTCCGTCTACCGCGCATGCGCATCTATAGCTGGACCCCGAAAAAAAATAACACGGAGTCCCGTTCTTGGAACCGTAGCCACTTCCTTTTGTTAACCATGCAGTCACTTTAAATGTCTTGGTTACAGAAACAGATGCCAAATTTTTCTTACTTTACTTACTATGTCTAATAGTTATATCTAAACTTGGATATTTACTTCTATTGTATATAACAAACTTTCGAACGCTGTATAATCGGTCATAGGTCACTTCCCATCTAGGCCATTTGTCGATAATGTCGGTATGTGAACATTCTCCGAAATTGCAAGAATTCGGAACAATGCCATCCACAGCAAACTTGGACTCAAAGGTTTTATTTGTATGTAAGGTAGTTGTTTGGTTAGTCTGTTGTAGAAAAGCAACATTTCTACCTGGAATATTCAAATACAAGTATTGTTAGAAATAATTCGTATATACCGTATACAATACCACTGTCCACACATCATCCACATTAAAAACATTGTATATAATAAATCAGACAAACAGCAGTGAATAAAAAATAATACATACATATTTTCAATAGTATATATTCTATTAGAATGTCAAAAAATCGTAAAAGTGAGTAGCTCAGATGATGTTGTTTTGTTTCGGTTATTGTTACAGACTAGAAATATTCGAATGTAATTCTGCATTGTAAATAGACATTATCATTTACCATCAGTAACCTGCCTAGAACATGTGGCAGCCTAGCAAATAATATCATTAATAGTAGCAAAGACTATTGGCTCTTTACCTCCGCTAACATACAAGGAACACAGAGAACCAACAAGTTGACCTTCCAGTTTCAATTGGGTGAAAGCCATTCTGACATCACAGTGAATGTCTAAAGTGTAGGAATCCATCATAAACAATCTTGGGCTGTCACATCTTACACTAGATGATTGTGATGATTGACTGGCACTTTGTGTAAAGTGTAAAACTCAGTGTTATGTTCACGAGACTAACTAAAATTCTCAAAAAAAAAAAAAAATATTTCGTTTTATCGCAATGTGTTTTAAATTATAAAAAAAAAAAAAATATGAAAGCTTTCATTAAGCCAAACACAATCCTTTGAATATGTTTTTCATTTATTTTTACTAAAAGCAATTCATTTAAAATCTTGGTAAATAATTCATTTTCACTGATAATTAAAATAATTTAATTTCTAACATGTTTCAAATCTGCTATAAGCGAAATGCCAATTTATGGTTACAAAAAAAAATCGAAAATATATTTTCCTTTTTTTTTAACAGCTTCTTTTTAATAAAATTTTAATCCTAAAAAAAATTAATACATATGAAATATATAATATTCTAATTATAAGAAATGCGTTTTGATGAATACTTGCTAATGTTATCTTTAATTAATCTTATTAGAAAAAAAATTATAATGCGGTGTGCATTCGGTGGATTGTTTATTTTAAAGAAGACCTCTGCCTAATTTTTCATCAAATGTCACCCTCTTAAATAATGTCCTTATAATAGTAATTTTATCTTGAAATGTAAACATCGACATAATAACCAATTGACTTATTTACTAATCCAATGTTCAGACATGTTTTTATGCAAACCCTACTGAGGCAGTTATTTATAAACTAGTGACTCACCACTCGGTTGTGTGTCTACTTGAAATCACTTAATTACCTGTATTAATAGAAGTTATTCTTATCCAGGTAAATGGCTGTGGTATGTCCCAGGTAAGAATCAACGTCTATAGAGTTGAATCTGGGTTACATGTGTTGTCAAGAGAGTCAGTCAGCCATGACTGTGCCGAAGATGGACTAAAACTGGCAATCTCTGCTAGGTCTTCTGTTATTATGTTTGTTAAAGATTCATTGAATGCATACCATTTTAGCTTACTGTTGAATACGTTAATTATTTCACTGTTAAATAAGTTAATATCATGATTGCTTAATGTTGATATCCCTAACGACACAAGTAAATATTAAAAAAAAATACATTTAATTACTAGGACTTCGTACAAACAGTTAATTGAGGAACGTTGGCTTGGTTTGATCATGTTTTCGCGCCACAACTTATTGCTAAAAAAAAAAAACAACAACAATATTGCAGTGTGCCTTGTACGAGACACAAGGGGTATGCGGGAGGGGTTCGGGTGAGGGGGTGGAGATTACCAGAAATAACTAGACTTTAAATACTAAAAAAGTGATAGGCATAAATATATTGACTCTAATAAAAACAGAGAAATAAAAAAAAACATCTATCCATTGATTGCATCTAAACAGCTTCAATACATCATTTGGATATGGATCGCTGAACTTACTGTACTGGCATTTTGAACCGAACCATCCGACGTCACAGTCTGTGGAATTCCCGATGCAGTCCCCATTGTTATCACACAAATCCATTTAAACTGAAATCTTGAGCCAAATAAATTTGTTGGACAGAAGTCTGAAAATATAATGAACATTAAACTTTTTTTATAAAATGTATTTTTATTGAAAATACGAATGATGTAAATATATATCAGAATATAAAACTTAGCCTTAATAAAATGTAAACCTTTGTAAATTTATATAGGCCTATATATTTACATATAGTTAAGTTCACTTAAACTTAAAAAAGGTCATTGGGGTAGATGAAGTGTAGAATTCATATGTTTCTGTAACATCGGCATATGAAGGGATTGTGTGGTCAGCATAACGCCCAGTCGCCTATACTTCCCCGACCTAAGTCAGATACCCATTCAAAGCTGGGTGGACGTGGGGGGGGGTTAAACGAATTATCACTCGACCTGGTAAAATTCCCGAGGACTCTATAGATAATTTACACCACTCGGTCATCCGTCCCAGTGATTAACGTAAGAGTGATACAATAACAGTTCATTAGTCATCATACACGACAGTCTTACAATTTTTTAAAATAAATTTACAATGAAATATCTACCAATAATATCATACTTTTTGTAAAACAACAAAAATGTTATTAAATATCTGCCACATTTTCCCTTCACATCTATCGTAATGATTGTCTAAAAGTAACAAAAACAAAAAAATCATGCAGCTGACAATTCAAGTAAAATTGTGTTTTATTTTGTGTTATATGAAGTTATGTTTACCCTTATTGCGGCTAACTAACCAATTATACTTGAAACAGTGCGTACAAATATAAAAATGTAAACGATAAACTAGTTCTAGTATCGAAGTTCATGACACGTTCTTTGATCATTAATGGATTGCAAGCTAAATTATTTTTAAACAACTTACCGCCACAATGTACTATCATGAACAAAAGAATCGAGAACTTTAGAGGCATCTCTATTTTACATTAACTTTGCGTATTAAATATGTGTTTATGTGTACATACACTCGTGTAACAGAAAGACAAATGAAAACACGGAAGTTATATGTAGTCTATACAGGTTATAGTTTATAAAGATATTTTATTTTGCAGTTACAGCTGGATAAAATGCATTTTTTGGTGACATAAACGTTTTTTTATTGTGTTATCTTGTGTTACTTTTCTCCACTTTTCCCGATCCATTGTCTTCTTCCTCCACTATCTCACTCCTAAGGCTTGAAGGTCTTTCTCTACTTCCTCTGACCATCTGCTTCTTGGTCTGCGTTTAATCTACTTGATCAGTCTATAGAAAAAATTTAAACTGCTCTATGAATAATGCTTGTTTTATAACATATAATTACATTTCACTATAATTAATGTGTATGTTTTTTTTTTTTATCAAACTTGGCATGGAACACACTTGACTACTTAAAGAAATTAGTAAAAAAATATATCATTACTACCAATATATGTAAAATATGTACGTATGAGAAGTCCTTGTAAGAAGAAATTTCTTACATCATATGGCTGAGGTCCCCATATTTTATTCGCCGCGGACAGGTCAACGTTTGATAGGGTTTTACATTGCCGCCTACAGCTGTTCCAGCTCTCGTCCATAGAACGTCTAAGTAAATAAAAAAGCAAATAAATGTATGTTTCGTGGGCGGCCCATTACCGTATGATCCACTTACCGGTACCAGTCGGTGGCTCGGGGGTTGAGTACCACTGTCTTATGGGAGTGTTTTGATTCATGAAGTGGAAAGGCATTGGAGGACCCAATGTAGATTTTGCGTCGACTTTAGCCAATAATTGAAATTCCTAATCCGTTGGTCCTCAACAGAGATCGAACCAGGGACCATCACGTCGACCGTTGACCGCTTTACCACATGACCACTCACTCAGGCTCATAATATGTATTTGGTGAACAATAATCATGTTAAAGTAATTTAATTATTTCGTCAAATGACCTACATCAAACTATATCAGTCACCCATGAATGTGGCGAATAATAAAAACCTGAAATTAATGATTTATTAGGTTGAAATATATTTGTATACAGTCATCTTTGAAAAATCACATAAAGAAGCACATACAGCTAATGTATTACAATCATTTATAGACAGATGCATGCTACGTTTGAAAAAACAGATTCAATTACATTAAACACAACAAAATCAAAAAGTGGAAAGGATAACTGTTTGACTTTCTTAACAATTAATGTTAAGCTAATCATATTCAATTCGTTAAAATATGTTTTGCTATTTATTTACTAGTTACTAATTTTAAGTCTTTTTTTTACCCTGAATAGTCTTTTTTATAATCTCTTGTTGAAATCTAGTCTTAGCAGTCCGATTTGTTGATCACAAACACAGATTAGAACACAATTCTTATTTACTTCCTAGTTGAGCTTTTCAAATTTATATTTATTTCTAAGCAGTAAAAAAGTTTTTGAGCACATAATCTGTATAACAATTGGAAGCAGAAAAAACAACACAATGTTGCATATAGTCATTAAATGTATTGTATTGATAGTTTACTATAACGGCGACATTACAATAGGTTAGTACATGAAATGTACCTTGCATTTATTAGTCTAGTTAGTTCATTATAGTGTGTATAATAGACTATTATCAGTGCTATTATATCTACATACGTTTTATTTTGAGTTTAAACATATAGCTGATTTTATTTATACCGATAATATTATCATCTTATAAAAAAGGTTTGACTGTCATCCTATAGAAATGTTTACCGTAATGTCCTATAGAAAGATTTTTACTGTCATCCCATAGAAAGGTTTAAATTGTCATCCTATAGAAAGATTTTACTGTCATCCTATAGAAAGGTTTAATTGTCATCCTATAGAAAGGTTTTACTGTCATAGTAAAAAAAAAAGGCATTACTTTCATCCAAAGAAATGTTTTATTGTCATCCTATATTGGTTTTGTTAGTTTGAATTTTTTTTTTTTAATTATAACTTTTTGCCAATGCCGAGTTTTTCTTTTGTGTATGAACAGATCATACAAAATCCATGATAATAACACATTACAAAATGTAATTAAAATTGTAACAAATTCTTATAATATTGAAAACAGAATTTTATTCTGGCATAATAAAAATCAGTCGAATAGTATTTCTAAATAGAAAGAGTATAAACATTGGTTTAAAGATTATACATTCTTTTTTTGGAATTTTACCTGTGCAACGAGTTTATACAGCAGCTGACATCAAAGAGACGATTCGACATGTGCAGTGACTTGAGTTTAAACCACATCAACTATTTCACAGGATATTATCGTTTTAGATCTCTGGAGAATTGAAGGATTAACGACTTCAGATGAGCTTGTATTCTAGAAATGCGACAAATAATCTAGTTGAATATCATAACAATAAAAAAGGTTTATTAATTTCGAGAGAGCGTTATACTACTAGCTTGGTGGTCATGAATCTAGCCTACTTGTCACAACTGACCACAATTGTCACATGTTTGATCTGTTCTGTGATGAAACTCTGAGAAATCAATGACTAGGATAGAGGGAATTGAAATAACTTGTCTGTAGCCACTTGACTATATATTTTAAATGACTCTGCAATTTATTTTACTGACTTTTTTATTAGCAATTCACAACTCGCTTAATTTTTGAAGCCTCTAGATTCTCGAATTCGAACAATTCTTAAAATAGGATTTGCTGTTTATGTGTAATAAATATATAAACGTGTACAATCATTTGCTTTTTATTATATTTACATTTAAACAATACTTGTTTTTTAATATTATGTTATAAAACTAGGAATACACCTCTCAACATTGAACATTTTTGAAGAATTATTCTAATTTTGTCGTCTCTCTAATGTTCAATAACAGGATAAATAACTCTTCTACGCTTGCGGTTAATAATTATTTGAGTATTGTCCCATGTATGTCAACAGAAATAGAGCATAAGCAAATCAGATAGAGAAGTCACCTACGTGCTGTAGAACATTTGAATTCACTACTTTTTGTGCTAATTTATAAGATCTTCAATGTTATTATACTTAATCACAGATAATTATGTTATCATTTATTTTTTTTTCTAATTATATTGCTGGATTATTAGAGTTCAGTAAAATATGGATAAAAGAGAAAAGAAGAAAAATCTGCTAAAAACCGTTTATAAAATCCATGAAATGGTTTGCACGTACATTTCTGTCGAACTATATCGCTATCGTCATTATAAAATATGCAACATACATGTATATATATATATATATACATACATATCATATACATATCGATGGATGATATTATAGAAAGTGGCAAAAAAATTATATATTTTTAATTTAAATGCATTTATTTGTAACCGTTTTTCTAGTGGTTTGCCACTGAAAGAATAAAATTCATTAAATTTATACTTTGTTCCTGTTAATTAAGGTAAACTTGGATACTGCACGCATGAACTTCGGACAATCAATGCCAAACAAAACAAGCTTCATGTCAAAAACATCAACAGCTGCGACAACGACAGGGTGGTGACTCGAGTGGACGATGGTCTTCAGGTGATGTGTGACACCAAGACTGACGGTGGGGGTTGGATCATTTTCCAGAGAAGAATTAACGGAAATGTCAGTTTTTATCGCGGATGGGAAGAATACAAATATGGATTCGGAGATTATGATGTTGAGGAATTCTACCTCGATAACGAGTATATACACCAACTAACATCAAAGAGACATTACGAGATGAGAGTTGACGTGAGATTTAAAAAACAAAAATTATTTCCCACGTTATTCCCGTTTTAAAATTCTTGGTGAACCGGAATCTTACCGACTTTAGATCAGCGGGTATTCTGGGAATGCAACTGATAATTTCCACTCAGGCCATGGTTATAATAATCAGACGTTTTCTACATTTGATAACGACAATGACGATGATGATTATGACCACGCATCGGGCATACGCGGGAAGTTGGTGGTTCACGAATTATAATTTGTCTAACCTTAACGGCCTTTGGGGAAGTACAGAATATTGCCAAGGGGGCCAGGCTGGTATCATTTGCTTCACGCACTATGCAGAGGTGTCTTATTCTGAGATGAAATTCAAGAAAAGTATAATTAAAACACGTTGAAATAAACCACGTAGTTCATGTGTACGAAACCTGTGTTTTTCAGTTGATTTTAGAATAAATACTGTTTTTTCTTTGTGGCTGGGCCGGCGATGGCCTTGGAAAAAAATATGAACTGCCATTTATTATAGGACATGTGTAACTTATGCTGACATCAATTTGTATCTTTGTCGTCATCAGATGAAGAATATATCAGACAATGAAGATATCAGATGATGAAGATGTTAGATGAAGTTTATGACAGATAATGAAGATATCAGATAATCAAGAGAAATCATATGATAAATATATCAAATTCTGAAGATGTCTGGTGAAGAGGATATCAGATTACGAATATATCAAATGATAAAGATCATCTTTATCCTATCTGATCAAATATACACTTTTGATAACAACGGTTTACTGTAACAATAAAATAGTTACCGGTAATGGATATGCAAATGTATACGACCGAATGCCTTAATTATCGTAATATCTTTCAGTTGAATACATTAATTATCACGATTGGAAAACTTTAATTATACTATTGTTGAGTAGGATAATATCATGATTGATTATTAAACACTCCTTTTATTTCCTATAAAGACTTCATACAAACAGTTAATTAGGAAACGCTGAATGTGTTTGTTCATGTTTTGCACCACAACACATTACTAAACTGAAATCTTGAGCCAAATAAATTTGTTGGACAGAAGTCTGAAAATATAATGAACATTAAACTTTTTTTATAAAATGTATTTTTATTGAAAATACGAATGATGTAAATATATATCAGAATATAAAACTTAGCCTTAATAAAATGTAAACCTTTGTAAATTTATATAGGCCTATATATTTACATATAGTTAAGTTCACTTAAACTTAAAAAAGGTCATTGGGGTAGATGAAGTGTAGAATTCATATGTTTCTGTAACATCGGCATATGAAGGGATTGTGTGGTCAGCATAACGCCCAGTCGCCTATACTTCCCCGACCTAAGTCAGATACCCATTCAAAGCTGGGTGGACGTGGGGGGGTTAAACGAATTATCACTCGACCTGGTAAAATTCCCGAGGACTCTATAGATAATTTACACCACTCGGTCATCCGTCCCAGTGATTAACGTAAGAGTGATACAATAACAGTTCATTAGTCATCATACACGACAGTCTTACAATTTTTTAAAATAAATTTACAATGAAATATCTACCAATAATATCATACTTTTTGTAAAACAACAAAAATGTTATTAAATATCTGCCACATTTTCCCTTCACATCTATCGTAATGATTGTCTAAAAGTAACAAAAACAAAAAAATCATGCAGCTGACAATTCAAGTAAAATTGTGTTTTATTTTGTGTTATATGAAGTTATGTTTACCCTTATTGCGGCTAACTAACCAATTATACTTGAAACAGTGCGTACAAATATAAAAATGTAAACGATAAACTAGTTCTAGTATCGAAGTTCATGACACGTTCTTTGATCATTAATGGATTGCAAGCTAAATTATTTTTAAACAACTTACCGCCACAATGTACTATCATGAACAAAAGAATCGAGAACTTTAGAGGCATCTCTATTTTACATTAACTTTGCGTATTAAATATGTGTTTATGTGTACATACACTCGTGTAACAGAAAGACAAATGAAAACACGGAAGTTATATGTAGTCTATACAGGTTATAGTTTATAAAGATATTTTATTTTGCAGTTACAGCTGGATAAAATGCATTTTTTGGTGACATAAACGTTTTTTTATTGTGTTATCTTGTGTTGTGTCTATGTGAAATAGTCTGAATCAATTGTGTATCAAATTATCTGTCGGTAAATCAACATGCCTATAATTATATCTGACTATCAAACTAAACATGTGAATGATTAATATGATTCTTTATTAAGTATGTGGACATATCATACATTTTTCTAAGTTCAAATGTTGTGTGAATACAGTTTAAGAACACTATTTTACAATATATATATATATATATATATATATATATATATATATATATATATATTGTGGAGAACAGGGTTCTCACACATTGGTTAGAATGTAGGATAATATATACAGTAAATTTTTAAGGGTTTAAATCAAGACTTCGAGGTTAAATCTTTGAGGGTACAGTCGTTACAATTTCTAGTGACCCAGGGTAGGGACTGAACATGGATAACTTAGTCTTTGTCCCGATAGTAGGGAGAGAGTCAAACATTCCTGAGAAAAAGACAAATCACCAAAGAAAACTGAAGGTGGCAAAGGGCGCTAACCTTTTAATGACTTTTTTTTCAACTAGCCAATCCAACAAGTGAGTGCACTTGGCCTGACGGGAAAGTTTTAAGAAACGGGGTGTGGGAGAGCGTATAGAGATATTGGCGACAGTAGATTTCAAGAGTGGTCACAAGTACATTATAAGCTGATATTGAAGTTATTGTACTTAGTGAAATTGATGTTGGACTATATTGCATTGGATGCACTTGGTTTTAGTAATAAATATTACCATGTACACGGCAACCCAAGTGCCTCTATTATCAATACTAATGTACGGAGTTTGAAGGCGTCTGTATTTAGAACGAGTAAAAGAATCATAGGCGGACAAGATACTAAATGCATAGTAGAAGTGGCACTTAAACCAACACACAACACACACACATATATATATGTATATATATATATATATATATATACAGACTTGCGGAGCCGGAGCCGAGGCAGGGCCGCTACAAATGCTGGAGCGGAGCCGAAAAAATCTGGGGGCTCCCGGCCAAATAATTTTTTAGCTTTAAAATTACAAATTTGTTTGATTGTTTGCCTCTACAATTTGTAATAAGACTAAAAACAAAATGGTAGCTTTCTGTATTTAACAATTTATTATAAACAGAATATCTGAAATAGAACAGATAAATTTATAAGGCTGTGGCTATTCGGACCCTGGTCCCAATAAACTCCGATTGTTATTCGGATCCCGTGGCAAATATGCACTAAGCTTGGCTATATTTAAACTTTATTAGACGGAACCCGGAAAAATAATAATACAGAGTCCGCTTAAGTGAGCCTAGACACTGAGTAACGATTAAATCATACAATTCAAACAATTATTTTTTTTTAAAAAAAAACAATATTAAAGTTTATGTATAGCTAAGCTAAGTGCATATTTGCCACGGGTCCGAATAACAATCAGACTTTATTGGGACAGGGTCCGAATAAAAATCGGGGGTTTGTTGGTACCGGGTTCAGGCCCTTAGCCAGAGAGGGCTAGGGGGGCTGACCCCCGTTCATGACCTGAGCCCCCGTGCATGATTTGGCAGGCTTTTGACGAAATTTTAATAACAACGGCTATAAAAACATCAATCATTTTGTTCAATTTTGTTGTAGGGGCCCGGACTGGGCTGGCGGCCAATCAACTTTTTTAAATATTAATATCAGCATGGGGCCGTGTCACCCCTGCCCAAAGAGCGAAATTTCTGTCGGTGGGCCTGTTCGCAACCTTGTAATAGCTTTATATATTGATATCTTCTGAGGACAACTATCAACTTGAATAAGTTAATAAAATAATATTGACTTCTGACTTCAATTTACCCAAATGTATAATAAAATAATAAAGTACAAACTCCGTGATTTCTGAGTGAAAGTTGTTTAAGTTGCAAATTTACCTTTTAGCAGAATTAATTTTATTTTAAATTGAATAACATTGCGACTGGTCCATTTGTTGTTGATAGATCTGTTCTTTGTTTTCAATATTTTATGAGAAATATCACACAAAAAAAATCTTCCCCCCCCCCTCATTGTCGTTCTTCCCGGGTTGTGCGTTTAACCAACAGTATAATGATATAAATTAGGTATCTATTATGTAATAATTGTGTAGCAGAACAAATGGTCAATATATATTTATAACAGGAATCAAGAAATTGCTCAGCCTCAATAAAATTTTATGATTTAAACTCTTTACTATTTAAAATATTTTTAACAAAACTGCAACATGCCATGCATTATTGAAACGTAGTTAAAAGATATATTTCTAATTAATAGCTAAATATTAAATAAATACTAAAATGCACCATTCCAGATTTGGAACTGCAAAAATATTTCTTTGAGAAGGGTCTCGCTGAGGCCTCCCAAAACCCCTCCTCTCTCCGTTAGCAAGGTTTTCGGCGCTTCGCACCTCCATGTTCGCCCCCGAACATTTCTTCTACCCCACTAGGGGTGGATTGTAAGGGGAGGGGCCGGGGGTCATGCTCCCTTCCCCGTTCATCGCAAGTTTAGGTAATACATCATTAAATAATCGAATTATTTTTTTGTTCTAAGACCAATTTTCAACAATGAAAACGGTTTTGCCACCCGGTCAATGTTTTGCCCCCGTCCAAGTTCTGTCTAGATCCGCCGCTGTACCCACAGAATCAGTTCATCGGCGCCCCCCGGCCGAAAAAAATTCTCCCCCCCCAATGCAATAATACTGGCTGGCGGGCTGCCCGGGTACGAATAGTCAC